>JAPMOQ010029835.1:2316354-2348089 GCA_026543055.1 Argiope trifasciata
ATGTATACCTTGGAGGTCGGGAATGTGCACCTTGGAGCCCTTTTTTGAATTTTTAATTAGAATTTGAATTAATTAAAATTTAAGCGAAATTTCGACGTT
Organism: Argiope trifasciata; assembly: GCA_026543055.1. Taxonomy (NCBI): domain Eukaryota; kingdom Metazoa; phylum Arthropoda; class Arachnida; order Araneae; family Araneidae; genus Argiope; species Argiope trifasciata. The sequence goes on from JAPMOQ010029835.1 coordinate 2,316,454, forward strand.
TTTCCGCTATAACTTTTGAACATATTAGCGGACAAACACGATTTTAACATCAATTTAAAGATTATGAAATTAGCCTTCTAATGGTATCAGTGTTTTAATGTATAACGTAAGCTTCTATTTTTAACGAATTTTTAAAGAAATATTTTAACCATGTTTTTTTAGCACGTGACTAGATAAAATAAAATAATCACGGTTAAAAAAAAAACTATCATCGCAAAATAAATCTAAAGAAATGCAACTTTCAGCACGTGACTGCATAAAATAAAAGAAATATAAAATGTGATATTTTCTTTAAAAAATAAAAGCAAAACAAAGTTTTCTATAATCGTTTGCAATATCTGTATCATTAACTCAATAAATCTCCTTTATTTACGGTAAACCTGATTGAATTTAGACAGGATATGCATTGAAATCCCGACTTAATGGCATATTTATGTAATCATTTGCAATATCTGTATCATAAATTCAATACTTTTTTCCCCTGTCTCGCTTTCTTTAAAAAAACATATTTAATATTTTGGCAACATATTAAAAAAACATTTTTAATATTTTGGAATCATAACCGATAGTTAAAACTGACAGATTTACACTGAAGTGACAAATGTCATGGGATGACTGTTAATATCGTGTCGGTCCTCCTTTTGCCCGGCGAAGTGCAACAACTCGACGTGTCATGGAGTCCACAAGTCGTTGGAAGTCCTCTGCAGGAATATTGAGCCATGCTGTCTGTATAGACGTCCATAATTGTGAAAGTGTGGATGGTGCAGGAGTTTGGGCACGAACGGACCTTTCGATGATGTCCCATAAATGCTCGATGGGATTCATATCGGGTGATCTAGGTGGCCAGATCATGCGCTAGAATTGTTCGGAATGTTCTTCAAACCAATCGCCAACAGTTCTGGCCCGGTAACATGCCGCATTGTCATCCATAAAAATCCCATCGTTGTGTGGGTACGTGAATGGCTGCAAGTGATATGCAAGCAGCTGAAGATAACCATTTCCAGTCAATGATCGGTTCAGTTGCACCAGAGGACCAAGTCCATGCCATGTAAAAACAGCCCACACCATTATGCAGCCACCACCAGCTTGAATAGTGCCTTGCTGACAGTTTGGGTCCATGGCTTCGTGGGGTCTGCGCCACACTCGAACTCTACCATCAACTCGTAAAAACTGAAATAGTGACTCATCTGACCACGCCACGGTTTTCCACTGGTCTAGGGACCAGTCGATATGCTCACGAGCCCAGGAGAGTCGCTGCAGGCGATGTCGTGCTGTCAGTAAAGGCACTCGAGTCGGTCTTCTGCTGTCATAGCCCAAGGAAGACAAATTTCGCCGCACAGTCCTATCGGACACGTCCCTCGTACGTCCCACATTGATTCCTGCATGTATTTGACGAAGTGTTGCGTGTCTATTAACATTGACCATTCTACACAGACGTCGGTGGTCTCGGTCGTTAAGTGCAGGTGGTCGCCCACTGCGCTGTCCATGATGGGATGTGATGCCTGAAATTTCATACTCTCGGCACACTCTTGATACTGTGGATCTCGGAATGTTGAATTCACTAACGATATCCGCAATGGAATGACCCATGCGTCTAGCTCCAACAAACATTCCACGTTCAAAGTCTGTTAATTCTCGTCGTGCCGCCATAAATCACGTAAAACCTGTTCACATGAATAACTTGAACACAAATGAAAGCTCTGGAAAACGAACTGCGCATTTATACTTTTTCGCTGCGATACTACTGCCATCTGTATATTTGCATATTGCTATCCTATGACTTTTGTTACTTCAGTGTATAAAATTAAAGAATACTATTAGGAAAAGGTGTACTTTTAGAACTTTCCCTCCATTATCTTAAAGAAAATATTAATTTCAGGCCAATCAATGCCCGGAATTACTTCAAGGCTAATGAATATGTGATTTAATTGAAAATTTTAGAACGCTTTACTCATGGCAAACCAGCTGGTCGCCAAAGGCGGCCAGTGTTCAATTTAATTCAATTCCAAAATGTTCAACTTATATTTTATATCTGATTTAATAAAACCCCGCTGCTGATTTACGAGTATATTTATTTAATAAATTTGATTTGAAACAAAGAATAAAGATTTTATTTGAAAAAAAAGTACCGCATAAACTAAAATTTTTCATTGTATTCCATTCATTCCCTACTTATCGCATAAAATTCGCCAATATTTCAGTCAACTAAAATAAATGGCAAAGTTTAATTTCTTTTACTTTCAAATATTCTATATAAAATTAATTTGTTAAATAGAATAGTGGAAAAATGAATTTAAAAAAATAAATAAAAGTATGAAAAATTATTCTAATTCAGAACCAAAAGAAAAATTCGAATATTATCATTTAGATGAAACTACATTTACATCCAAAAGAACTTATTTATTAAAGTTCATTTTAGAATGCTTCTAATATTTTGATAAGAATCCAAAGTTGCAGAAATTGTATTGTTTACGCCATGAAAGAATGGCTTGATTTTTTTTCTTTATCTCTGCGTTACTTGCTCTGGTCTGAAAAACAGAAAAAGTTTTGAAGTGAAAATATATTTTCTACTGAAATTAGAAAAAAGGGACTTTCTGGTGGAATAAATTTCTTTTATCTCTCTCTGGATATGCTTTAAAAAATGAAGCTTAAAAACAAAGCTTTACTTTTCTCGTTTCTTCTCAACTGTTTCGCAGTTTTTTCAACTTCAGGTGACCGTTTTAGAAGATTAGAAGTTATTTACATTCTGAAATCATGAAGATTTACAGATAAATATGATGGATCTTATGAATCTAAAAAAACTCTTACATAAAAGCTTATTTGAGATGTTTGAATTTAATTATAGATGAGTTTTTTAGCCTGTTTGTTGATGGTATGGGAAATCAGTTTTATTGCTCTTTCAACAATAAATATTTGACAAAAAATCTAGTTTAAATGCATTTGATTTAATAATAAAAACTAAAAGATATCTTTTACTATTTAAAATGTAACAATATTAAAATCGCTTAGCTCAAAATTAACAAAGATAGTTTCACGTTAATTTAATTTTTTTTATCTTTTTCCTTTTGGAACTTTAAAAAAGTTTTTTTTAATTTATTTTCATTAGCTGGCTACCTGTATGAAAATGGACCTATAATAAATAACCTGCATTGACCTTAGTTATTTTTTATTTATAACAAAGGTGTGTGTGTGAGTGTGCACCCGCGCTCTAGGTCAGACCATTTAACCTAGATATACTAAATTTGGTACATATATTTTTGTAGATGGAAATGTGCACCTCAGAGGGATTTTTTTTAATTAATTAAAAATGAAGAAATATTTTAGTGTTTCCTCACGATAACATCCAAAATTTTACAGTGTAAAAACAATTTAACCACTTATAAAAATAATCAAACGATTATTTTTTCAATGATATTAATTCCATAACATATAGGTTAAACTCCTCATTTTAATCAAATTAAAGTGCTAAGCATATTTTATTAGCTTTTTTTATTTTCCCATGAAATAAAAAAAATTAACATTCAGGAAAATGTTACGCCTGCATGGGAAAAATCAGTTTCCATCAACATGTTGCAATCACGTTGACAAAATATCAAATTAAAATTCAGTTGCGAATCTTAATATATTATAATATATTCTAATTACAAATACATATTCTAATTGCAAACTAAATCTTGAAAAACTCGATTTTCAATACGCATCTCTAAGTACTGAAATAAACATGAAACGTGAAATTTTCTATAAAGATAAAAGCATGAAAAAGATTTCTGCGAAATTTACTTTTAAATTACAAAATTAAATTTTGTTCTACATTGGATCTCAATATCTAATTTCTAAAAATTCAGTATTAGGCGTATACATTTAATAAAAAATTGGTGTAAATGAAGTAATTAATATTATTTTATACAGTTTGAGTAAATAATATATTTATGAATAATAAATATTATTTATGAATAACGTATTTTTTATTTTTATCCAGACCCTCGGATATATGTCAAATTTCGTAAAATTTTCTTGATAAACTAATGTTTTAAATAAAAGAAGAGTTCCAATGAATTACGATTAAAATGTTATGAGATTTTGAATATTACTCGCTTATAAAAACATGTTATTTCAGATTACTGCATTGATAGATTCGAAGATACACCAGTCAATGCTTGAAGAGTTCTCAAAAGTTGTGCTCGCTGCTTTTAATCTCTATAAGTAGCATACACTTTTGTAACTAATATCAATTATATATTCTAAATATGTGAACATGCTTTCATAATATCTAATAACAAAGAAATCTTATATCATATAAACACAAGATGTACGATATTACATGATAGTGTTCCGCATTGATTCAACATATTGAGGATCATGTAGAGGATATATCTACTACATCTTGAGGATAAGCAAAGTACTTAGTTAATTTTACGACCTCAAAGTTTACCTCGCGTTTTCCAAATTGTTCCAAGATTGCCAAATTCCATTATTCATAAAATGGCAAGATTTCTCCAAGATGGATGCTTTCTCTTTTTTACATGACAATTTTTCAGATCACGCGAAAATTACCAATGCTGAATTACCAATCACCATGTTGATAACAGTTTGCCCTTTTTCTGACTTATTGAGGAGGAAGAAAGTAAAAATAATTAACCGAAACAATATTACAAAATATCTAGTGTTAATAAACTGTTTTTTTTACTTCATAATCATATTCTAATCTCTAACCGAAAAATCAATAGAAATGATAGTTTTAGAACGATAAATATACAATTATTTTAACCGTTATTCTTAACATAATGCTTCTTCATATCTGCCATTTTGCACATTTCTGTGGGTCTTGCTTTCATTGCCATGGGCAATAAAGGTGGATTTATTTAAATCTGCATTCACAGGAATAGATATTACATCTTATGTCATTATTCAAAAAATAACGAAACTCGGATCTTTCATTTCTATTCCTGTTGCCAAGAAGTTTGGATGACAGTGACGTTTATCTCACTAAATAATAAAGGCAAAAGTGTGCTTTCTGTCATATACATACATACTTTGTTTACCATTATGCTAATTTTTAATTTCATGCTCCTTTTCCCTAATTATATTATAATTTTGATCAATGGGTATGCATATCCTGCATATTTATTTTTATTCCATCATTTATTTTTACGGTGGTCCCATCGATAAATTACCGAAAAATTACAAACTATCACCGTTTGTTGGTCGGCAGTTCATAGTTGACGGTCATGGCGTAATATACAAAATCATCAAGTAAAGACGAGGACTGTAGAAATGCACAAATACCTTTACTTCCGATTCATTATTTTGGTCTGTGACACACAGGTAACAACAGTTTATTCCATGTACCTCCAGTATTTTTATTTTGTCTAACTAATACGAATAATTTTTACTAATTGTTGTGGTAACAATTTTCTTTTAATTCATTCGCTTACTTTTTTAATGTCAAAAATGCAAGGAAAAATTGCTATGCAATAAAAATGCATCACTCCGTGCTCTTCTACGTTTGCTTTCTTATCACAGTTATCAGAAAAAGATAAAAATTGCAGGTTGTGAATTATAATAGATCTAGATCCACGAAATTCCCGCAATTAATGCTCTACTCAAGCGCTAATTGCTTAGTAACGGGTTCTGTATTTGTTTTCGCTGCAGCAGGGGATAATGATATACAACCGGTGCGATTATGAATAAGATATAATGTTCGATATCTTTGCAGATTTTATTGAGGTCATAGAAAATCGTACTAATAAATAACTGATTTATCAAGTGATTTGGCAAATTATGAAAAGTTAAAGATTTAGTACTGTTGGTTGGTTGGGATTTTTAGTGGCGCAAGAACCAACCCTGGCCAAACTGCGCCAGTCGTATGGTTAAAATAATGACAATAGTGAAATAGAAACAATTTTAATATAATTGTTTTCAAGTATTTAGAGCTAACAGAATATAACCCTCAGGGTCTATTTTTACACATACAGAATTCCATATTTTCCTGGAGTTTGAATTTATATTCTCTATCTGAATAGACAGAAGTTAACAAATCTGTTTCTCTATAGAACTAAATATATTCATGAGTAAAATAAATGTATGAATTTTTTTCACTCTAAATATACGCCTAGTACAATAGAGATGTGATGGAAAAAATAAGAACAAAGTAGAACATAAATTTCTTATTTTAACATAAATATATTACATATTCCTGATTTACATTTTTTAAGGAACACTTGGAAATATATCTCTTCTTTATAGCTAAAAATGAGCTTCCATAAATAAAAAATAGAAAATGTTTCATGCTTTTTAGTAACAATCTATTCTTTAATGATCTTGAAGAAAGTCATCAATTTCAGGTTCTAAAAGAAATTTTCTTCCTAAAGAAAATTTAAATGATATAAATGGAATTTATGTCACTAGTTTATATCTTCATCCTTTTAAAAGTGAAGAAAATCTGTGCGTTTTTATAGAGTTATAAGTATGAAAAATACCATTTTTTACCAATGTATCATTCATTATTCATGACTTTTAACGATTACCTGGTTTTCTGAGATTATTTATTGCATTTAAATTTAATTTAATCTTCTATGCATTTCATATTCATGATTCATCAGCACAATTTTAAGTACCAAACTGTAGATAGACATGAAAGCCATGCTGTTCTTTTAATAGTTTTTCATCAGTTCCTTTTATTACATACATCAATCTTTCTAATGCATTCGAATTTCAAAACCTCATGGTGAAATTTAAAAATCTACTGGCTAGATAATTTATTTTAAATTGCACATTGCCTTTTCCGCAATATTTATTCATTTACTCAATTTCCCTTTAAACTGCTAAGGCAATCGGTTGAAACTTTTCTTTAAATTTCTTGAAGTATTATAACTGAACATCACGAGATGAAGTATCTGATACAAAGATGGATTCAGAATAGATTGATTTTCTTGCAACGACAAATCCCGTCCGACAAAATAATACAAATAACATGTGCTTTTTTTAACTGCCAAAATTATTTTCTAAAATTGCGCTGCAGTTGAGTAAGTATCTTAAAATGAAGCTTTTATTAAGACTTTAAAAAAAGTTTCAAAATCAATGTTTTATCAAAATTGTGTGTACGCAATATTTTCGGTTGTTTTAAGTGAGAGAATCAAAATATCATTTAATTTTGAATTAATTAAAATTTCAAAAAAACTTTATAAAGATCACATGTTTTTCTTCAGAATACATCTCTATCCTAATTCAAACAGATTTTCCAACAAAGGGCCAAAATACATATAAATACACTTCTTTTATTATCATATGAGATCATGTTTTGGTTTGATGCTTTTGAAGCCTCAAAATGTGCGGGCAACAAATTGAGGATTTATAGCTTTTCAGGCATCTATTTCTTGTTTTAAAGTAATTAAAAAAATAATGCAGAACATTGTCACAGTTGGCAATTTATCGCCAAATAAAGTTACAGCTTGATTTCCTAATTATTCCTTCTCTGAATTCTTACGAATTGACTCATTTAATTTAAGTTATAACCAATTTAAACCTGTTTTAAACAATCACGAGACTAATATATATCTATACTTATAATAAAGCTCAATATGTGTGTGTGTGTGCGTGTGTGTGTGTGTGTGTTGGCGCTCTACAGGCCAGACCGTTGGACCTACAGCTACCAAATTTGGTACATGCATACCTTGGAGGTTCGGAATGTGCACCTCGGAGCCCTTTTTTCGAATTTTTAATTAAAATTTGAATTAATTAAAATTTAAGCGAAATTTCGACGTTTTTCCGTTATAACTTCCGAAAATATCATTGGACAAACATGATTTTTACATCAATTTAAAGATAAAAAAATTAGCTTTCAAACGATATCAGTTTTTTTAATTTATAACGTAAGCTTCTATTTTTAACGAATTTTTAAAGAAATATTTTAACCATGTTTTTATCACGTGACTGGATAAAATAAAAGAATGCCGGAAATTCAAATAAAAAAAAATTATCATCGCAAAATAAATCTACAGAAATGCAACTGTCAGCACGTGACAGGATAAAATGAAATAAATATAAAATGTGATATTTTCATTAAAAAATAAATGCAAATGATTCTATGATCTTTTGCAATATCTGTATCATTAATTCCATAAATTATCTTTATTTACAGTAAACCTGATTGAATTTAGACAAGATATGCATTGAAATCCCGACTTAATGGCATATTTATGTAATCGTTTGCAATATCTGTATCATTAATTCAATACTTTTTTCCCTTTCTCGCTTTCTTTGAAAAAAAAAACATATTTCTTATTTTGGCAACATTATCGAAAAAAACATTTTTAATATTTTGGAAGCATAACCGATAGTTAAAACTGATTGATTTATAAAATTAAAGAATATTATTAGGAAAAGGTGTTCTTTTAGGACTTTTCGTCCATCATCTTAAAGAAAATATTGCTTTCAGGCCAATCAATTCCCGGAATTATTTCTAGGCTAATGAAAATGTGATTTAATTGAAAATTTTAAAAAGCATTACTCATGGCGAACCAGCTGGTCGCCAAAGGCGGCTAGTATAAAATAAAGAGACCGATAGAGAAATATCGTAATTGTTTCAAACCAGTTTAAGCTAATTGAGACAAATAACTTAAAAAATAATTATGTTCTCAGGTGATTTGAAATTTGCGATCGTAGATTCCATTTTGTTTTAATATTTCTTATTTATTATCCTCTTTTGCTATAAACTAGTCAACTCTTGATAAACGACAAAAAAAAGTTAAGATAACGTTTTTAATCATCCACTTGTCTTAAATTTTGTTATAGATATTAAAAGTGAATTCATTCCTAAATTGTTACATTAAACTGATTTTATTATTAATGGCATTAAGAAAATTTAACATTTCATTATAGTAAAAAATCATTTTATCATTGGCCTAAGTAAAATTATAATTTATTTTAATTATTCATAAAATTTAAATTATAAGCTGCCTGTTTCTAATATCTGTTATTATTCTTAAATATTTTTAATTAAAATTTCTATTATCTATACAATCAACAGATAAATAAAGGAAGAAATTTAATATGCGGCACAAATTCTTTTTCAACCTCTTTTTTTGTTAGACTATTCTTTTGAATCAGTAACCTATTTTACTAATTATTCACTCTTAAAATCGTCATTCCGCCTTTTTGTGTCATGCTAGTAATTAAATTGAAATTACATTCAAAATATGCGAGGTATCAGAAGAAAAATCCAAATAACAGAGGATTAGCTTTTTTGTGATTCATATGAACAAAAAAAAAATAAATCAGTTAAAGGATGTCAAAGTTCAATTTTAAAAAATTATAGCGAAAACTCTAGACATAATGCAATTAACAACAATCACATTACGTTGAGTTGTGATGTCTTGCTCCTTTGATTCCTATAAGAAGCGATAAGAATTCTAAAAGGCAAAGGAACACTTTCACAAGTATCAAGTGAGTAATTGATTTTGCAATGCATATATCAAAAAAATTTATTACTTAATGGAAATCAGGCAAACAAGAAATAATTTGTTCACTATTCGACTTCAATACTGAGAACTTAAAACCGAGGATGTGATTATAGATCAACAACCTTTGGAAAATATTTCGATAATCATATTAATATAGAGGAATATATAGAAAAGAGAACCTCATAGAGAATGCAATGCAGCATTAAAGGGGGTGGTTATTCAACTCGAATCATTTAAATTAATTTTATTTTTAAAATTTGCTATTTATAATATAGCAACAATAGCGTACAGGCAAAACATATTTACTACCATCATAAGGCCCCTGTATGAAAGTTTAATAGTATGTAAATACTGCTAAAAAGCATGTATAAAAGTATTTTAACCAATTTGTTAAAGTTAGATAAAAATTGTGCGGAAATAAAACTTATATCCCCGAAAATCTTTTTTTATTTAAGTAGTATGAAAATGTTTTTGAACACTAATATGCTCCAAAGGTATTGATTAAAATAGTTAAAATTGAAATTTCAATTTTAAAAAATTAAAATTTTGAAAATAGCTTTCTTAAATGCCACATATTACCAAGAAGTAACGATTTGTTGAATCTGCTACCTTTAGGTATAACTTGCTTAGTTCTGTGCTGAAGAGAATTTACTAAAATTATATCATGTGTATCACATTAACACATAGTATGTCAACTTACAAGTATTGTTAAACATTAAGTCATTCGATTTCAAAACATCTCCAGAACTATAATAAAACAATACTAAAAAGAAGTTTAATGATTTTTTGCATTATCGAGTAGTTTATCGAGATTTAAAGGCTATTCCTTAATTCAATATTGTGCTGAAATAAGGTATTGTGTTGAATTGGTGAATTATTGAGCAACTTGCATTTAATGCTTATATGCGATTTGCTTAATAATTCGCCACAGCATTATCTATTGTTTGGAAGGTTTCTACATAAAATGTAACTAGATTTGGACTGAATAAATATACAAAACAAAACTGAAAAATTTTCATTTAAAAAATACTTAAGTGGTGTCTTTAATATTTTTCTCTGTAAAATCATTTTTTAATGTGAATAGTACAATAAATTAAAAATAATAAGTTTTAAGAACTTTTAGAGTAACTATTCTGTTCTTTATGAAAAATTTCGCCTATGTTTTCCTATTTAAGAAAAAACAAGTCTCAAAAATTCAAATCATATCTAGAAGTAAAATAACAATTTTTTTTTAAAACTCGATAGTAAATTGTAAAAATATTTTCCTTTCTAAATACTTGAAATAAGTTTTCTTAGATATCAATTGCAATTTGTATTATATTTATGAAATTTCCATTCAACTTATTTATTTCCTTATGTACTTAGAGTGCTTTAATTCGAAATTCCCCGCTTCTAGCTATTAAAAGGGAAATTCTCATCGACACCTGTCTGCTGCGATATTTTCTTAAGCAGTGTAAGTAAATTTTAAACATCAAAGGGATGTAGGGTTCCGAGACATTCGAATAATCGCTGTCTGGCACAATCGAATCGATATTTTCCGGCGGATACGTAGACAGAATTGATAACCATAGTTGCAATAAAACTATATCTAAATTGATCCAGCCATTAGATCTGAAGTGATATGTGTTCCCATTACTTAATATGTTGTCATTGGATGAAGACTGCGCTATGGTCTGATTGTGGTAGCATTATTCGATATCTGACATATTCATGAGACAGTCAGATAGAACTTGCGTTTATTTTACTTCTTAATGAAAATAAATTTGTGAACAAAACTAGTACTTTTCTTTCAGATATGTATAACTACGATAAGACAGTATTTTTACACATGGCAATCTAAAATGCTTACAAATATTCTTACATTTAAAATAGGACATAATATATTTTTATATGATTATCATTAATAACTGAATATTATTTTTAAAAACTTTTATATTCGGTTTTTTTTATCTGAAATTTATATTTTCTGTAAATGAAGTCATAATTTACGGTTGTCATCAATATCTGCTTCAAAAGTCGTTACATATTATGAATTCTAATAAAATTTTTCCTAAAACCAACAAAGTACAAGAATATTGAATGACAAATATTTAGGAATTATTCTTATAAGTTTACAAATTGCTATAATGGGAAAAGTAATAGAAGCAATTAGCTTAAGCAATTATCTTGACATGTAAGCATAGTAATTAAAATACCTATAAATAATAAATAATATCACTTGTACAGAGATCAAGAAGTGTTTATGAAAAACCAGTAAAAATTGAGAACATTTTTCATATTTTAAAAATATTGATCAACAAACCTCAACGCTACGTTTTTTTCAGAAAAGTAATACCTCAACTTCTAATGTTGACATGCTGCATTCCAAAATGACAGTGAAAACTTTAGAATACTTTAGGTATAAAATATATATTCAGTATTGTCAAAATGAAACTTCAACGTGCATATTATATATCTGCAGTATTGATCCCCTGAACAATTGTTCTGATCGTGACGAAGATTTAAAAAAAATGAAAATTCTTAAATACATGGGAATATTCGCAATTCTTCATTTGGATTCGAATTTCGTATTTTTTTCACCCTGAAACATTCGATGCCTTGCAATGGGAACTATAAAAGAGGAAGCGCACACATGAGAGGAAGAGTAAATGAATAAATTATCTTTATGGGCTGTTTGTTGGTTATCATAATTCTCTCTGATACGGTTATTTAATATTGATTGGATCATAGTTTGCTGTTGATTTCAGAATGTTTCGTTTTTGTACATGCTTTGACTGTATTTTACTATACGTGTTCCCTTGACCGAAGGTATCGAACTTTTCGCCGCAGACTCATTCTCATCATTTTGAGATTATAACATCTGAACCTCCATTCATTGTTTTAAATTTTAATGTTTCTCTACCAATTCAACGTCAAATTTGATGTGCGCCAAACATCAACGTTTGACAAATGTTTTGTGAAATCTAGTTTTGATTGATTCTAGTAGCTTCCCTTTCAATGCTGAAATCTAAATATATTCTATATTTACGTCAGCAACTTCAAATTGCCAAAGTATGATTTCAATACAAGATATTATTCCCTTGCTTTCAATTATTCTTAATATTATTGCTTATAAATATTCAATTTATGAAATAGAGTTGATTTAGAGTTATTCTGAATTACAGCATTGTTGTTTCTTATTGCATTAATTTTCTATATGTTTTGCATTAAATTTGATTTTATTGTTAGGAGCATTTTTTTCTTTCTTTATCGCGCCCTTTTAGCTCTGCGGAGTTTTTGTGACATCTAAAATGAAAATATTTGAAATGTAGAGAAGTATCTCTGCATTTCTTTGACGGACTTGTATACACTCGCAGATATGCAGAAAATTCAACAAGATTCTAAGCAGCATTGCATTTTAAACAGTCATACAACAATCACAACATACATCAAATATTCCACACAGGTACCCAAGAAATGTACTAAAAAAATTTTCTTCCTACGTGCTTGAAGTTTTTTAAAAGTTCATTCACTTTTTATGCATTCTGAAAGTTTGTGGAAGTTGAGAAAGAAGTTATTCTATGCATATTATTATTACTAAAAAGTGCCATCTAAAAAAATAGTAAAAAAATTCCTGGCACGTTATCATGATAGTCATTCAAAGGCTAAAAACACCCATGTGATTTTTTATGAATTCATAATGAATTTGTTAAAAAAAATAACATATGATGATATGTATGGATATGATGGATTAAAATAATATCTTTGAGGATTATAGCTTACCAAAATATGCCATTATCTGTTAAAAATATGCAAAAATAAAAATCTTTCTGAAAATAACAGAAATTTGTCTTTACGGCTCCAAAAAATATGTTTATACATAAAATATTTATAAAATTGTTAGGTACCAAAATATGTAAAGATTTTAATTTTAAAATGCACTGCAAAATTTTGTAAAATTTTAATTTTCAAAATAACACTTAATGTGAATTTCAAAATAGTCTAACATATGTAGGTCACATTTTTTATACATCATTAATTCATAAATTTATATTGATGAATTCTTATTACCAATTTATCAGTTATTTCTAGATACATTTGAAATTTGAAAATTAACTACGCTTAAATACTTTCGATGAAAATATTCGTTCTGTGAAAAGGAAGAAAAATATATTAAAATTTAAAAACGACTTAGATTAGACAAAATAATCAAAAGAATCAATAAGCCAACTCTTAACTAATGGAAAATTGTCTTTTTTTTCAGATTTTGAAAAACAAGATCACATTTTCGTTCAATATTTTTTACGTTTTACATAATTCCCATCGCCCTGGTTTTGCATGTTCCTTTAATCTCATTAGAGGCATTGAGCTTCACAATCTTTAATAATATTGCTGAACATGATTCTCAGAAAATTAGAAACCCAACCCATATGTCATGAGTTAATGATTTTTGTTGCTATTTGTGTTCAAAGATTGTAAATACATGGCGGAGTTCTCATCTTAAAATCATCTTTGTTTCTTGGAAACATGTTTTAGGGAAAATGGTTGAATTCCATACCAAATATGACAACAAGCGCAAGATCTTTAGGTCAATCAGAAACAGAGCAACTGCGTGTAAACTATAACGCATCGGGCTGAAGTAAATTACGACCTAATAATTTGCAATTTGTGCATAAGATCACTAACAGACATTTAAATGATTTCTTTTTATATTATGGGCTTATTGCATTAAACAAATCTGATAATATTGCAAAAAGTGTACCGTTTTTAAAAACGTTAAATAATGCCTTATTAGCAAACTAAATAAATAAGTAGCTATTTATTAATATCTTCTTCCATGTTTTATCTATCTGAATAATAATATAAAATTAAGCTTATGCACGTAAAATAAAATAATAGTGTTAATTAAGTTCAGCTAAATTAGGTTTAGGGTTCATCGGTAAAATTGAAAGCTTTCTTTAAAACAAATCATGTGAAATTAATTTTTGGAAAAACGCTGCAACTTACTCATATCTAAAATAGCATAATTAAAACTAGAAAACTCGTTTGGTTTACACTCTAAAACTTTGTTAATGAATTTTTTCGATGCGATGAATTTTGTTCGAATTATAATTAACTTTCTATGAACATCCAGTCTGCTCTCTACTGATCCTTCATTATTCTTATTATCCTATTGTACTCCTTCAACTGTATTATTACCACCAACAGTTTTTGTTGAAATAATTAAGACAATATTGAATCTTTATGAACATATATAGTCTATCAAGGGTTTTAAAACTTTTATTTAACTCAATCAACCTACTTTTCATGCTTTTGGTTTACAAAAGACACATACCAAAACAAAACACAGCAGCACTCAGATTTTCTTGAAAATTATCTACTCAAAATCAAAGCAAAAGCAAGCGCATCCTTCTTCCTCGCTACACAAGCACATATATAACAAAAAAAAAAGCAAACAGCTGCGGCACTCATGCCAATATTTTCTGCAGGAGTCGCCAATGGTGGCCACACATCACCCATTCCCCAAGATAACGATTAATCTTAATTTAATTGTTATCTGAAATTGTAGTCTTTTGTCCACCATTGTGATGAACTACCAAAACGTTACAATACAACATATTAATTCAATTCATTACACACTATATATAAATTCAATATCAAGTTAAAAAAATTAAAGAATTAAAAAGAATTGTTAAAGCTACATACATATACAAAATTTATATTGGAAAATGCATTCTTCAGCAGAAACAGGCAGTCCAGACAGCGCAAATGCATTCACAAGTTTGCTTCCAGGAGAATGCTCAGGTGATACCTCTGCAGAGCAAGAATCCGTCTTGTACCTTTCAACCAATAAATTTCTGGCTGGATATCTTGGACACGAACATTTCGAATGATATCCTAGTCTGTTCTGGAATTCTAGGATGAATCTCGATACAAAATTGGTTCCCTGGTCACTTGAAATAATATTCGGAATGCCAGTCCTCGTAAAAATTTCTAGTAAGGCTTGGCACGTAGAATTAGCTGTCAAATTTGTCAGTGGTACCGCTTCATTGGTAGATTCAATTTCAATTTCAGGTGTCATAAAATCATCAATGTTTGTATTTGCTCTCCGTTCCTACTAGTGTGGCTCATATTTTTGCTTTCCTCCGATGCGTTCAAGGATTGCAATAAAGGAAAACAAGCTGTTACCTCGCTTGGCGGTTCATCATTTACAATTGGAACTTGCATCATTTACAAGATTTTTCTACACCATTAAAAAACACTCTTCCGATAAACTGATTAGCAATTAATAAGCATCCGGTGTTATTAAACAGGTAACATTCAATTTATCAGTTACTGCAATTAAAGTATCCACATTAATAAAAAAATTCGCTTGATTCCTATAGTAAATGGGCATTCTACATACTCTCACCTGTATTTGTTTATCAAACTCAGGAGTTATAAATATCTTGCCACCTTCTATATCTTATGAATTAGGTACCAACGATGAATGAATAATAGAAATTTGTATTCCGGAATCAATAATTGCTTCAATTTCTCTTGAATTAATATAAATATTGGTCTTCTTTAGAGGTGTGACTAGATTTTGATTTAACTCCGACTGCAAGTGTGATGACTAGTTACCGCTTGATTTGATGTTATTCCCATTAGAACTCGGATTCGCATTGGAAATTCCATCAGGTTTTGCAATTTCATTCTATCTTCGATTATCCACACAATCACTAAACAGATGCAGATGACTGTTTAGAGATTGTGTGGATAATCGAAGGAATAATAAGGCTTTCTTTTTGAAATACTATCATTTACTCTTGTATTTTCTCTTCTATGGTGAGGAGTAATATATGTACCAAATGAAAAGTAAAAATGTGTAAATTTTTTTCGGACCTCATCGAATAGCTTCCCGCTTGGCTTCAAAATAAATATCACATTCCTTAGAGAAATCTTGTGGTTTGAACCATTTATGTCCCTGCCGCATGGAAATATGGGATGCAGTTTCATTGTCCAGTGAGTCAAGCAATTTATCAGAAATTATAAGTTCTATCAAGGTCTGAAAATCTTGCTTCTCTTAATTTGCAACAATATTCCCCCTTAGACGTCATTCTGGATGCAAACTGCATATGAGTTTTTTTTTCTCTTTGCTCTTCGAAATTTTCCAGACACGCTTGAGGTGTTGGTTCGAAATTCTTTTAAAATTAGAGTTTTCACTTTAGCATAATTCTTCATGTCTCCTTCCTGAATATAGACCAGTACATTCGAACCTTTGTCATCAAGTAATCTCAAAAGATTTTCTACTTTAAATTCCCCTGAAACCTTATATCTAAAGGCTCGCTCAACTGAATCAAAAAATATACTCCAAGATTTTGTCTTTTGAAGTACATGGATTGTCAAAACTTCCACTCCTTTAATAAACTTATCCAGTAACATTTTCGTTGCGCTCACTACCACTCAAACTTCCGCCATCATTATTCCGCAATCTGGGCTGGTTCCACTTCGCACTGTAATCCTCCATTCTTCACTTATGAATTTCCTCTGCCTGTTTTTGATTTTCTTCTGTTTGCATTCTATTTTCCACTGTGGAATCAAATAATTTCTAATGAACCATTTATTTTATATTCTTCACCTCAATTAGTTTATTCTTTAACTCAACTAACTTCATATCAATCGTCACTGCTTCTCCAATTTCATTCCGTACAAGCACTAACTCGTCTTTTCTAACGCAGTTACACTTCCCCAACCTCTGGTTCTCAAAAGAAAGCATGTTGTAATGACACCAGCGTTTATACTTCTTAAAAAAGACACATAGAAAAAAAAGCACTTAGACTTTCCTGAAAACTATCTATTTAAAACCAAAGCAAAAGCACGAGCATCTTTCTTTCTCCGCTACACAAGCTCTTCTGTACATATAATATAACAAAAAAACAAGAACCCACAACAGCTGCAGCAATCTCGCTAATCGTTTCTGCAAGAGTAGCCAATGGCGGCCAAACATCACAGTTTCCCTGTTCAAGTTATAAAACTTCACAGTTTCCCTTCACAGTTATAAAACTATTACATCAATCATAAACGTTAAAAGTAACAAAGACAATGAACTATCCACCAATCTTATTAAGGACTTTTCTTTCTATAGCAAAGTATATTTGCACTGGCTGGTTATTTTTTTTACATAGTGTAATTGTTTAGATTTGTTATTTCATTGACAGAAGAAGTTATAATTTTTTATGTGATCTCCTTGACTTCGGAGATCGTTAACTACTTTTAACTGCACACAAATTAACCATAGATATTCGTAAACTTAAAATATCCGACTTCGTTAAACACATAGGCAATTGACCACATTGGCAATTTATTAATTTTTCTTGTAGTTCAGACTTTCTTCTTTCTAAAACAGTTTATCTGTTCTAGGAAAAGGAAGGCCTGTTCTCTCACACCGGGGTCACATATTTTTTCAGCTAAAATTTATCTGTAATTTCAATTTTCCCAAAACTTTAATTTTCATAAAATTTCTCCCCCGTTAACACCATATCTAAAAAACTAATAAAGATATTTATATAAAATTTTCAACTTGTCTTTTAAATAATATAGGCAATGAAATTAACCAAAAGTTTTATTGAGAACTTTATATCTCAAAATTGTTTCGTGAAATACTTTCATTTAATAGAGTTTTTAGAAAAATTAATTTGTGTGTTCATTTAAAAATGCATATATAAGTATATTTTCCCCATAACTTCTTTGCATCTGAAACTTCTTAGATTTTCGCTCATTTCATTCATTTTTATATTCTATAGCTTGTGTACAAAGAAAAATAGGGCTTCTGCATTACAATTTTTTGAAAAGTGTTAACCGTTTGGGTTAAATTTCATTAAAACTTTACTAAAAATTTTCCAATTTCTCAAAATATATTTTCAAGTAATTTTTATATGTATAGTATTTAGTATTATAATTTAGAATACATCTAAAAACCATAGTTTTAAATATTTTTTTAAATTCCTAATTTTCAAAAAATCTCCTTCAAACGTAACGGATACTTTAATCATTTGCAAACCCAAAATTACAAGATCATTATTTTTTTATTCATAGTAGAACTATATGCAAGAAAAAAATACTATTTTTTTATGGTTAATCTTCTATTCAACAAATACCTTATTTAATTTTTTATATTTTTTATACTTTCTTTATATAATACATCAGCAAGTATAATGAATAAACAAAAACAGTTTTCATGTTTGAAATTAGAATACCATAGAAAATTTGAAATAGAATATATAGAAAGTATATCCAAGGTCGGTTTAAAAACTGTAGGTACTAAAGAAAAAAAATGTCCCCATATATTAAAATAACAATGCTTATGAAAGTAAATTTGTATGCATGTTGTGGTCAGGCAATTAGATACTCCACATTTTCGGCAAGCAACACTTTCTCATAATTTGGTAAATTGTGACTTGGTGTTAGAAAGAAAAGAGAAAAAAAATAAATTTTTATAAAGCAATAACAAATTACTTTTTTCACATCTATGAACATCAGAATTCATGCCATAATAAAAACTCAACATTGGTTTTAAAAAATTATTTTTGTCTTCTATATGGCTCATACTTTTAAAAACCGAAATAAATGATATTGTTTATGAAAAATTGAATTATAAATAAAATCCCAAATCCAGCTTATTACAAAACTTGAAATGTGATTCTTTTTCATCACAGAATAAATTTGTTTATCCACACACTATAATTTCATTCAATATTTTCAGAAAAAAAACTCGAAGGACTACGGAAAATTTGCATTTTATAAAAGAAACCAGGAGATAAGGATTGAAGAAAAAAATTTAGTATGACTTTTTTTAAATAAATGCTTTTATATCAATAAAGAGTATTTTTTAACTATTAAATAAATGCAACTTGACACAAATTATATTTTGAATGAGCTATTCTGAGCAAAGCGTGTTCCTTTTTTTTATTTCATATGCATTGTAATACATTTTTTATGTAAACGTGGCTGTCTTTCGAATCTGCCTATTTTCATGCTTCTCTAAATTTTGAGAATATTTAAAAAGAGAATGATTGAACAGAGTTACATTTTGTTTATTAAAATTACTAGATATCAGTAACCGATAGGCATATTTTAATTAATACACATGTTCAATACTTTCGTCAAATGCACGATTATATCCTCAACTTTTCCATCTCTTCGTGCTTACAAAATATACATGAGAAAGCATATTGTAATACAAAGCGTAAACATTGCAGTAACCAAATATTCAAACCCAATGTTTTGACGTATCTCCGCGTTTCCACCGTTCCGATTGCATGGAACTGCGTCTGTTTACCAAACAAATAACTCAAAACAGAAATTGAGAGAGAAAAATAGAATTTAGTTTTTGATCTTTTCAACACTCTTGAGGATTTCTATTAAATTTTGAACGAAATCCATTTTTAGGAATATTTGAAATAAATATCATATAAATATCATATTTAAAACCAATTGAACACTATAATCATCAAATCCAAATTATAACTTCAAAAACCAAAGATATAGTTAAAGAAAATTTGGAATGCAGTTTTAGCATTAAGAAGAAAAGATTCGTATCAAATTAAGAGCCAAATTCATCAAAAGATTGTGCCTCAATTTATACATTTTCAAGCACGTAAAAGTTATAACCTTTGTATACAATGGATTAGATAGATTAAATTTGGTATGTGAACTTATTCATAAGTTGTAGTTCTATATCAAATTTTGTTTTTAATTAATTAATGAAGAAGATATCAAAAATACATTCTGGAATTTAGTTACTATTTTAAGGAATATAAAATGCTCGAATATCAGAGTATAAAAATATGGGAATTCGTGGTTTTATTATCTTGTTGAAGATCCACAATTTTTTTTCTGAGAAAGTTGTTAAAACATTCATTAGGAAATGCCCCAGGGAATTTCAGAGGATCCTTTCTCACAGATTTCACATTAATAAAACTTCCATGTGTAATGTGTAACGGTTACGTAACCCTACAACCTTCGCTTTTAATTCAATAGATGGCATCACCTTATTAGCATCAGGGTATATTTCCCGTGAATTTGATTGGACATCATTAATAAGTTGTATTTGTAGTGAGTGTCGTATATTTTTATTGTTTTGTCTAATGAAATAAAGAACTTAAAAATAATGTAATAACTGTTCCTAAAACTATTATTTTTATCCACCTCATAATGAAGTTATAAATAGACTTGTCCTTCAACATATGTTTATTCCAGCGTTCAAAACTCTTGTTCTTCAAAAAATATGAAATTTTATATTGTATATTTTGAGCAAAAAACATATTTGAGCACATTTCTATGTGAATTTAGTTTTCAAAATGTGAATACAAAAGTTTATAAGCTCTGTTTATATATACCATTTAAAGTCTTAAAGGAACAATGCATGCTTAGAATAAAGTTTTCACATTAAAACTTATTGATGAAATAACCTTTCATGGCGTACTTTATAATACAAATAGACACCAAGGATTCAACAGTTCCATCTTGCACTCTATATCATAAACATTCATTAAAAATACATTAAATCATCTTAAGCCTTCTTCCCCGTAAAATGAGCTACAAAGACTTGTTGAAAACAAAAATGTTTCCTCTAGAGCATTAAAATTTTAAATTATTCTAGAGCTCTTATGGACAGATTTAAAGTTCTTAAAAGCTATGGAAAATAAATGCCATGTTGTTAAAGTCTGTAGCATAAGATCAAGAGATTAACGGTTGCTTATACGAAATCAATGGAACCGAAAGACCACCTGGAATAACTTCTGAGAAGATTAGATACGGTTGTATAGCTTAGAGCTCATAGAAGGAAAGATCCTTAGATTGGAAATTAAATACGCAGGTTGTCTCGGTGAATTCATATTAATGTAAATGTTTCGGTATTTCAGAATTACTAAGCAGCTACAAAATAACAGAATTTAGCTGAATTATTTTTTTGGAAAGGTATTATGAAAGAAAGTCATTACAAACTTTTATTCAAATTGTAAAGGTGAAATTTTTCAATTTCATTTTCACTCATTTTCTGACGACTTCTGAAAAATTTTACTTTATCAAAGCATATATTAAAATATTTGAACACTTCCAAAACTAAATTTTCAGTAAATTGCTATTTTTTATCTTTTAGAAATATTTTTGAACTTGTATTTTTAAAAACAATTATTATCAAGTACGACTTTTCTGTTTTTTATGTAGATTTAAACAGTGTAGTAAAGATAATAATTCAAATAATTTATAGATTGTTATTCATTGTATAGTCCTTTGTCTTGTTATGCTATCTTGTGTGATGGTGAATTATATGTAAATCGGGAAATTACAATATTAAATATGACGTGTCAAAAAGAACAACAGGTCTAATGTTAAAAGGATTTTAAAAGAAGTAACACTTTGCTGTTTCTACATTAACATCCTGCCTAAAAATAAGGCTTTTCCTTTTATATATTTGTAATTTAAACAATGAAATTATTTTCAATAAGAAAAATGCTTAATAAAATAGAGTATATTTTCTAAATGCTGTCAAACTCAGAAAAATGCATGGATGTCAAGTTATAATTAAAGAAATTTACTTTAAATAAGAAATCTATACTTATAATAAAGCTCAATGAGCGTGTGTGTGTGTGTGTGCGTGCGTGCGTGCGTGCGCGCGCGTGTATGTGTGTGCGTGTGCGTGCGTGCGTGTGTGTGTGTGTGTGTGTTGGCGCTCTACAGGCCAGACCGTTGGACATACAGCTACCAAATTTGGTACATGTATACCTTGGAGGTCGGGAATGTGCACCTCGGAGCCCTTTATTCGAATTTTTAATTAGAATTTGAATTAATTAAAATTTAAGCGAAAATTTCGATGTTTTCCTGCTATAACTTCCGAAAATATTATTGCACAAACATGATTTTTACAGCAATTTAAAGATTAAAAAATTAGCTTTCTAATGGTATCAGGGTTTTAATGTATAACGTAAGCTTCTATTTTTAATGAATTTTTAAAAAAATATTTTAACCATGTTTTTTAGCACGTGACTGGATAAAATAAAAGAATGTCGGAAGTTCGAATAAAAAAAATATCATCGCAAGATAAATCTAAAGAAATGCAACTTTTAGCACGTGACTGGATAAAATAAAAGAAATATAAAATGTGAAAATTTCTAAAAAAATAAATGCAAAGCGAAGGTTTCTTTAATCGTTTGCAATATCTAAATCATTTATTCCATAAATCATCTTTATTTACGGTAAACCTGATTGAATTTAGACCGGATATGCATTGAAATCCGGACCTAATGGCATATTTCAATAATCGTTTGCAATATCTGTATCTTAATTCAATAATTTATTCCCCTTTTTCGCTTTAAAAAAAAACTAACATATTTAATATTTTGGCATCACCGAAAAAAATATTTTTAATATTTTGGAAGCATAACAAATAATTAAAACTGACTTATTTTTTTAAATTAAAGTATATTAGGAAAACGTGTTCTTTTAGAACCTTCCGTCCATCATCTTAAAGAAAATATTAATTTCAGGCCAATCAATGCCCGGAATTACTTCAAGGCTAATGAATATGTTATTTAATTGAAAATTTTAGAACGCATTACTCATGGCGAACCAGCTGGTCGCCAAAGACGGCTAGTATTAAATATTTTTGGCCAAATAAAAAGCTTATTGCATGATTTCTATAGTCACAGAGACTTAGTTTAAAATTTCATGGCCAAAATAGGACTGATTGAAATTCCTTTTAATAACATTGATCAGTGTTTGGGTTTAATATTTATATAAGTTTCTAATATACAGTTAAGATTCCTGCCGTTTTACTCTATTTTACGGCATTAAAACATTTAAAAACTCGCAATTGACAACACTTCCACGTATCCATGTTTAAATTAGATTCACCTGTTAATCGAGTAATTAACTTCGATTCAAAATGTTTTACATTGATGTTTCGTCATACCCGGTTAACAAGTTAAAAAAAAAACCTTTTTTAGTAAAAGGTTATTTATTTTGCCTTTTTGAAAAAAAAAATATTTTCTATTTGAAAAGTTGACTATTTTTTTTTTTATCTTCAGACAAATGCGACAGGAACAAATTAAATTATTTCAGAATATATTTGAGAATAATTCCAGAAATTTGACTAACATTTCAAGTATAGCTCAAAGATATTTTTTAACGAAATAAAAAATGAAAATCCTTATCCATTATTTATTTAATAAAACATACTAGAAATGAGCAGTTCTTACTTTCAGATGATATTTGACCTAATAGCAGCAATTTTCTGACAACTGCCTTTCGCCGGAGCTGTTGCACAAAATCCATATATATTAAGCACACAAAATATATATACTAAGCAAATAAAAAAATATAACATCTTGCTCAAATTTCAGAAAGAAGACATCTTCATTTTGAAACGAATAAAAAATTGAATAGATATTTATTTAAGCAACAAAATTAATTCTACATAACAAAATCAATCTATATTTTATTAATAAATATGTATCAAATTCAGATTAAATCCCATTTTATTCTTTGTAGATTGAGCATTCTAAAGCTTTCTTAGATTTGCTGATTTACTACACGATTTTTTAAAGTAAGCAAAGATACTGTAAAAAAATTTACGTGCAAACTTAATAGGCGATATTCAAATCATATTTTATTTCTCAAATGCTTCAACCAACCACTATTTACTCAAATGCTAGCAGCGTATAAGTAAAAAAAGGAAAAGACAGTAATATCCGTATGTTTTCTATGCTGGCGTATTAGGGCCATAGCTGATATTAGGGCCATAACTCTATGCTAATCGTGTTTTACTCATAGTATAGAAAAATAGAATCTTTTATCCCAAGTTTAAAAAAACTATTTGCTTCAGATAAACAAAAGGATGTTGATGTTAATTTTTTTCTCCTAATGATTCGTACTTAATTCATCCGTTAATTTTAAAAAGAAAGAATCAACAGATCAGAACTGAAAAGAGTAATAATTAATATTAATGCAAGACTATCTTGTAATTAAAACTGCAAAAGTGGGCGAAATTTCTTATCCAACTAATAGAAAAAAATAAAAGTGCCCAAACTGCATGTGTAGTTTCTTTCTTAATATCATGAAGCAAGAAAAATTACATCCCTGTCTCCAAAAAGTCGGGGGAGAGGGCATTCATAAAAATTTGAAAAATCCCCATCTTTCCTACACTATCTCACATCCTCTATATGTTCAAGGATTACAGAAACTGTTGGAAAGAATGTGGAAGAGGAGGTACAAGATTCATTAAATGTACAAGAAAGTCAAAAAGAAAATAGTCCTGTTTTCCTGGTTCCATTTGTCTTAATACTTTACGATAAGGAAATTGGTTATTTTAAAGTTTTTAAATTTATTATTTGAGATCTTTAGAATAACGGAATTGATTATTTTTACCCCTCTGTCAAAAGGTTTGATTATTTTCTAAATATTACGTTCGGGAATAAGCTCGTAGCGATTTTATATTTTCTTTGTTTTACAATGATTTTTTTTTCCTATTTGACAAAGTGTATAGTATTCATTAGATAGAGTTATTTCTGCTCTACAAAACTGGGGTGATCGTCTTATTGAGTAATTTAATTTTTAATTACTTTTAAGGGTTAGAATTGGAATATCCAGGAAGTAAAAATCGTCATCTTCGACACCTGATCATCTGCGTTTTTCATCGAGACCAAAAAGCTGCTGAAGCAGCACAGGACATTTGTAACGTAGACGGAGAAAGTGTCATAGGTGAGTATACAACTCGTAAATGATTGTAAAGTTCAAAAATGGCGACTATGACGTCGACGACTCACCCCTCAGACTGGGAGGGCATGCTGTACTGGGAAATGCTCGAAAGGAATGTCACGATCACCAAGTACCTCTACTTTGCTTAGCTACACCACGTTTAAGAGACTCTCTGAATGAATTTATCCCATCGACTTGGCCAAACCATACTCCTTCACGACAACTCCAGGCCCCATGTTGCTCAAGTCGTTAAAACCGCACTCCAGGAGCTCGAATGAGAGATCCTTCAGTATCCGCCGTATTTCCCAAACTTACACCGTCAGATTACCATCTTTTTTACTCAATATCAAAACATATGAGGGGCGTTACCTTCGACAATGAAGATGACCTTAAAAACTGGCTCAACATCTTTTTCGATACAGACCAAGCGATTTTTGGCGGAATGGCATCGACAAATCTGTCAAGATGTAGTAGGATGTCATAAAAAGCAGCGGCGAATACATAATCGATTAAGTGATTGTTATCACTAATGATTTTCTTTAAATAAAAGTCTTTGATAAAAATGCTACGAACTTATTCCCCAACCTAATACATTTAACGACCAGCTATATGTATCGAAGTTACATAATCATTCATAAGAAGAAAAAAAGACTTTCTGGATCTCTCTCATGTTTTTCTCCGTAGAAAATGTCCAATGAAGGGATTTTTTTATTAATCTCTCGGAAAGATCGCGGTAATATATTTAGAAATGAAGTTTTTTCATACGAAACAAGAATCGGGGAAAAATGGATCAATATTTGAGGTTAAATGACCAGTTCTTTGTTGTCCGTTTTATTTTAAATATATAAATTAGTTAAAGTTTACATTTCAAAATGTGCATCAAAGTTCATATATCCTCCAATGACACAATGGATAAAATAAATCATTAAATAATTCTTTAATTTAATGACAATTTTTAAAGTTGTATACCAAGTTATTATTCCCCATTATTTAAATATAATGAAACATGCTTTTTTTAATATTTAATATTTATAAACGTGAATCAATAAAAATTGAATAAATAAAAACGAGTGATTCGAGTATTGATTGACAGATACAAAACTATCTGTCAAATTTACATATTCCAGGCTCTTAATTTAGATAACTCTTTTAAAGCAATGTGAGAGCTCCCGTTAATTACCTTTAGTATCCGCCGCTCTATGAGATCAATCAATCCGACGGAAAGCTCTCTATCACCGCTAATTACTTCCCAAGCTGCAAGCGGTGATCTACAAAGCTTGTCAGCAGTGAGGATTTTACTTAAATCAATATCTGACTTCACGTTAGCTAAATACATCAAATGACAGATATATCCTTTTAGTAAAATATTTGGCACAATTCAAAAAATATATGCATATATTTGCATTCTTTAAAAAAAAGTACGAATATATTTATTGCAATATTGTATATAATTTTAAACGCTATACTTTCCTAAATTTGTGCAATACCAATACTCCAACAAAAACGTTAAAATTATTCCTGCATTATACTTTAATTGCATCAAAAAGAGAAAAAAACATTTGTTAATTCTTTAAAAAAAATATTCCGTATTCAAATGTTCATTTACCATATCCTATTTCATAATGAAATTATAGTATGACTAAAAGTGGCATTACTTGCACGCATTTCATTTAAGTTTATTTTAGTTATTTTAACGTCCTGTTTTAAAGCAGTATTAGAACTATTTTTGGATGGACCTCGTAATTTTGAGCCGCGGTCAGATAATGATTACTGTCACTTTTAAACAAATTAATTTATTTAAACTAAAAATACAATCGACATATTATTAACTGAAACATGTTTTGGAGAAAAGCAAAGGAACATTTATAATTTCTAAATAATGTCTTGAATATGATTGCACGCATGTCTGTATGAAAACTAAATACTTACATATTTAACGGAACAATTATGGATTAAATTCATGGGCAGTTTATTTCTCGAAAATCTTTAGCATTTTTAAAGCTACCGGTAATGTAATTTCAAAATATCGGTAAAGTAATGTATCAATTATCGAAGATAAACATCAATTCTTTCAACTGTTGGCCTTTATACACAAAAAATATGAAAAAGATAAAGTATTCTTCATATATGTATTAAAATTTCAACCTATCTAAACTGGCATAAGAGACAAATTTCAGCCCTCAGAAACCTGCAGTTGGAAGTATTTGAAAGAAGAAATGTGTCGGTAGCTTTGAAAATGTTCAGAAACCTACGAATTAAAATTTTCATAAACTATGAAAAATTATTATATACACATCTCTACTTCTGATGTGGTTTAATTAAAAGAATTGTGGAATTTTCATGTCAATTTTATTCACGTCCTTGAGTGACGAAAAAATAAATCATTAACGAACAGCTAATATTATATTATATATATATATATATATATATATATATATATATATAACATTAAAAAAAATTCCAACTGTGATCCAAACAGAGTGTATTTTTAAGTAACTTTTTCAACGCCAGATTTACTAAAATTAAATTATTCAAAAAGAAATCAAGTGAAGTGCACAAACAAGTAAATAAGGGAAAATATTTTGCCACGTCCCTTCTTTGTTTGAAAAAACCAATAAAAAGTGTTCATTTATTCGAATTATATCGATTACAGATTTCACAGTCTCGACGAAATGAAACTGAATTATCGCTCAGCATTACAAAATAGAATCCATTTCGTGGCAAGATCGCTTAGAAAAGTCCATTTTTGTCAACAGAATAACCTTTCGTGCACAATGTATTTTCTTTATAGAGAAGCGAGACTCTTTATAACTTCATTTTGAGGTCGATGGAAATAGACGAGTTTCAGGAACAGTTCTTTAACTATTTTCTTAGTTCCTTCTACATTTCACGAGACAAAAACACGAAAATACACGAGACTCACTCGAAATACAATCTAATAATGATGCCCAAGAAGGATCATGAGAAATATACCTTGACGTTAATAACGTAATGTCATCTATTTCTATAAAAGAGAAGGTAGTAATGAAACTGCAACAAGTTGCTTTATTTTATAGAACGTCAATAGATGTGTAATCTTTCAAAACATCATAACTGTTAATAAATTATTACGTATATAACTAAAAAAAAATTTGATTTATAATATCCTATTCGTATGTCCTATGATTTAAATTATATTCTAATAGATTTTATTTTTTATTTTTTAGGGATTCATTCAATATAATTTCAATGAATAATGCTTTTAAACTCAACTTTCATGAAAATTATAAAGCTGTCAGAATACATATTTCAAAACTGTGACTTTATTTTAATTTCAATTTTTTGAATGGTAGGTACAACCTGATCAAAATCATTTTCTCTGAAATTCAAGCACCTTTCATAAACATCTATTATTTTTATATCTGTTTTTTTTTTAAAGTAGCACAAAACTTATCCTTTTTATTCTTATTTCAAGAATTTAAAAATAAGTATGATAACTATATAAATGCCGGGCAGAGTCTTGTTATGCTCAATATACTCAACAAAAGATTTGCTGCTGGGAGAAAAATGATTTATAAGTGGTTAAATGATTTTACTTTATTTCCTATTTTTATCAGAAGTAATATTTTATAATTAAACATAGCTTTGCATTAGGTGAAGGCATTTAATTATTGAAAAAAAATTACACCTTTAATCGAATATTATCATAGTTATTTGTGTAAACTTGTAATCGACGCGTATGAAGGCTTTATTTAATTTCTCTTCAACCTTGGGAAAGCGTGGTTTTATTTGATTATTGTTGCTTTAAATAAAATAGCTCTCTAAATCACTTTTTCTTCCAGTTTTCAAGACTAGAAGCTGAACAGGTATGATAGCAGAATATTTATTCCTTATATCGGGTGTGATTTACCTGTTTTTATTTTTAAACCTATTATCAAATACAATTATTGAGATACCACCATAAAAGATTCTCTCATTATCTCAACACTGTTCAAAATTTGACTTGGAAACATTTCCCCCATTGCTTTCAGATAAAAGGATTAAATACCTCTTACAAAATGAAATTTCACAGTCTTTCATCTTTTCTTAAACGATCTTGCATCTTCTTAATCAGAGGAATTTAAGATTCTGTATTAGAAGATAGAGATTCTATGTTACTTCATATGATGCATGAAAGCAAATTTTGAAATAAATCCCATTACTATTCATTTCATTATCCCGAGATCACTATTTTTCGTCGTTTCTAATTGGCTGAGGGGTGAGATAAGGAAGAATCAAGGCATTTCCAGATTTATTCCTTCTTTGACCTTGATTTCCAACCCATTACACAAATTCTCGCTCTTTTTTTCCTGCCTGTATAAGAGTGATTCTTCTGAACATAATTATTTTATTATAACTGAAAACTCCATATTCATTGCTTATATGGTTAGTCTAAGTGCCTAAAAACCTTTCAGAACCCCCGTGAATTTTTATTTATATAACATAAAATACGATTGAAATTATTTATCATTGTTAATCTCAAAATATTATAAAAATTTAAGAGCAAAAAAAATTACAAAATGATTTGTCAGTTAAAAAAGGGAATTGTCAGATTTTAAGAGTAAAAATAGTATATTTATTCCTCATAATTTAATGTCTGGACATCTCTCTCAGTGAATAAAAATTGCTCTGAAGTAATTTATTGTAAATTAGTATCGTTTCCAGCAATATTACAAGTGCATCTTTTTACGCTTCCGAAGTTCGCATATAATTCGAGTTCGATTTATTGTTAAATGAAAGCATTTCGTTTTCATTTTCCCTCTCAGCCCTACTTTGACTAAATAAACATAGCCTGATACATGAGTAAAAGTCAGTAGTGTTTTAGAATCCGAGAATGAACAGTATCGAATCGAATCTATCGGGGAAAAGAATCATGCACAACTGAAAGATTGAAATACAATCCAATCATTATTGTCCAGTTTCAAATTCATTTCCATTTGCTGCAGCATAAATAAAATGTCTAATAGTAAGAGTTCAGTCATAGTTATGTTGTAAAACAACACTAGAGCTATTTTGGGCCGCAGTCAGATGATGAAGACGACACCTGAGTTGTGCCCCCTTCTCCACACCACATCACACCAGCTGGAGGACATTTGACCTGCCGAATTTATAGTGCAACTGACCCCCTTACACGATAGTTCTTCAGTGGAATCTGATGTCTCGAACTCGAAATCCTTCGGTTCCGAAACCGTGACCTTGCCACCGAGGCCACCATGCCTTCTAATAGTAAGAAAGTTCTACTTATATGAATTCTCAGTGTCAACCACTCTAAACATTGCCATATAGCAAACTTCGAAACCATTTTAGATAAGTATGTACTTCTCAAATGATAAAAATGTTATGAGATTAATTTTGAATCAATAATAATCTGTTAATAAATTCTCGAAGTGAAATTTTATCCAAAGATTTATTTCAAATTTTTATGCAAAAATTATTTTTATATAGTTATGAATCCTATTCAACGAATTCATTTTAATCCAATGATCATTCATTTATTGAAATTCAAATTTTTCATTTTACGGTTGATTTCTTTTTATGACTTCTCCATTCGAGCACTATTCAAGATGGGAACACTAAAAATGTTCACGCTTTATTTCTTTACTTTGGTTTACTAAAAATATTTACAGAGTGGTATGAAAATGTAGATTAATTTTTCTAGAAAATTCAACATAAAACAATCATATATATATTAAGCATTTTTAGGACCAATAAACAAGTCTTTGTTCTAAAGGAATAACCATGCATTACTTGCAATGATAAATGCAAAATATTTTTTTTTAAAACTAATTTGCCAAATAATTTCATAGCAGTTTAAGACACGTCTTATGCATTTATATGCCTATTAAATGAACTCTAACTGCAAATGAAAATGGTAAAAATTCATTGGAGTATTCAAATAGTGCTTTATTTTCAGCAAAGAATAATTGATCACGGATGAGATGATACAAAACATGAGAGTCTTAAATTAAAAAACAATTAATGTCAGGAACATTATTTCAGTAGATTAACACAGAATTAATATAATTTATTAAAGTAGTAAGACTTGCATTTATCTTTTCATTAATAAAAGATTATGGCAGAACAGAATATTTCAAATTAATAGCTGCAAAGAAATATCAAACGACACTCTTTCCTTTTATTATCATGTGAGAACATGATCCGGAAGTTTGAAGGTTTGAATAATTTAAGACAACAAATATTTGAAGCTCGAAATTGCATAAGCCATGGATATAACATTAATGGCAATATTCATCAACATTTTTTAATTGCATATAATTTTTTACCTGCTTTCATCAGTATTGCTTTATTATTACGTATGCATCTTTGACAGTAGATGCGTTTTTAAAAAGTTGACATCGTAGCTGTTATTTTCATGGAATGTAATTTTTTTGGAACGAAATTAAATAATTTTATTTTTATGTCAATTTTTTTAATTAATA
>JAPMOQ010029835.1:2391286-2407369 GCA_026543055.1 Argiope trifasciata
AAGAATTTTATTGCAGCTTTAAAAACTACTTTAAATAGTAATTGTCGAGACAATTTAAGACAAAACGAACCCAATATCAAAATGTGAAGAATTTTATTTAAGCTATAAGAATTACTATTACCAGTAACTCTCAAGGCAGTTTAATACAAAACATGGTTATTTAAGCTATAAGAATTACTTAAACCAGTCACTCTGAAGGCAATTTAACACAAAACATGGTAACATCAGGATGTGAAGAATTTTTTAAAATCTCCGCAATGCCTTCAGGAACTCTAGTCGCCATATTGGAATGCAAATCCTTATAATTAGAAGGAGTAAATCGAATCAAACTTCCATTTCTGTCTAAAGCCAACAGCTCTAGAGAAAATTTTGCTGCATCACTAATCTTCTGTGTTGACAACTCAGCATGTATTTTGTCTCCATCTTTATTCCCAACGGTGCCGTTAAATTTTAACATTAGATCAAGATGTACTTGGGTAAAAGGAACAGTGAACGTTATTTCAGCGTGCCCAAAGAAAGGATAACCATCGACTTCATCTGTTTTATTACCACTTTCTTTTTGACTAGAAGTTTGATTGTCGGATCTGTAAAGAACATATTCGTAATCTGGACCATAATCCCGAGAATCCGTGTTGCAAGCAGGGTCAGAAGAATCTTCGCTGCAAATACTTGCAGCTCCAGCGGAAGTCATTAGTAAAGCGACTAGTATGATGAACATTTGACAAAAACGAAGTGTAAACATTTTATTCACTAATCTAAAAGAATGACTAAGATAACAAGTTTTTAATATGTGAAATATTATTTATAATTAAAAGACTCGTGAAAAGCATTGGTTAAAGTTAATTTATTATGAGAATTAATCTAAAATATTTGACAATAGCAACTTAACATAATAAAATAATAAATTTAATAAATATTCTTTTTCAAAAAAAACTGTTGTTAAAGCTTTAGAAAGAGGAAAAAATTATTTTCAATATTTTTATCTTTCATTTATCCTTTATTATTATAAAATTGTGAAATCAAGTAATACATTTTTTTGCAAATTGATATCATGGTGGCAACACTTGAGTAGAATCAAAATATATTGATTAATTTACAGGTAACGAATTTCAGAATTTATCAAAATAATTTGCTTTCTTTAGACACAAGCATCCGAATTTTC
Organism: Argiope trifasciata; assembly: GCA_026543055.1. NCBI lineage: Eukaryota > Metazoa > Arthropoda > Arachnida > Araneae > Araneidae > Argiope > Argiope trifasciata. Next base: position 2,392,449 of record JAPMOQ010029835.1, read on the forward strand.
AATTTTTAAATCCATTTTTATTTCAAAGAAATCTTTCTTTAGAAGAGACCTTCATTCATAAAAAAAATGAAGTAGCTTGGTTAGTTAAGTTATTTTTCTAAAATTAATAGCTATATTTAAATTAATTTGGTTTTGCATTCAGCCAGTTATAACAATGAATGCGCAGATAGGGACTGTTTTATGTTTGCCACAATTTCATAAAATAGATTTCTGCATTCCATGCTTGGCTATAAATTGCCGTTTAGGCGTCCCTGAATTTTTTTTCATTGTGTGTCGTATTAAAAGGATGCACAAAGAAACACGGCAAAATAAAATAAAGAATAAAAAGATCAGCATGCCTAAATTAGGAAAATTGTTGTAGGGAAATGTCATATAAAATGAAAACCACTCACAATCTTGCATTAGAAAGAACAAAAAATGTTGAATTGATTTAGTTATATTAACGTCTCGTTTTAAAGCAATACTAGGGTTATTTTGGGACGGACCTCGTAATTTTGAACCACGGTCAGATGACGAGGACGACACCTGAATTGGCACCCCCCTCTCCACGCACCCCCACACCAGCAGAAGGACATTTGGCCTGACAGATTTAACGTGCAAGAGACCCCCTCACACTACGGTTCTTCGGTGGAATTGAGTCTCGAACCTGAAACGCTCCGGTTCCGAAGCCGAGACCTTACCACCAGGCCACCGCGGCCCCCAAAAAATGTTTAAATTAATCTATTAAAATCGATCAATTTCATCACGCCAAAAAACCCACAAGTTCTACAAACGCATGCACAGTGAGAAAAAAAAATGCAATACAGCAGGATATGTTGTTCCGTCGGTTCAAGTATTTGTCATGTATCGTTCAGCATTTTTCTACGCATGCGCTGCCTACTGGCTGAGTATAAACCTACCAGAATTTTCATTGTTTTAATCCTTTTTTATTTCACGAAAGCTTATTTTTTTTCAACTAAATCTTTCTTACTGAGAAACTATTTTTCATAATAAAAATTAGGTATCTTTTGATCTTTTTGTGAACTTACAAACTATATTTAAATTAATTTAATGCTGATTTAGCTTAGCAGAGTTTTTTTAATCGGCGGTACATCTTAACTTTGTCTCTGTTAACTGCTGTGAACAAAATGTCAGGAAAAACTAAGTGTGTGGAAGAAAATTTAAAATTTCATTGCAAAATTCTATTTTTAAATAAATGAAACAATTCGAACCAAACAGAAGCGAGTACGAACCTTTATAATTGAAGTTAAACAAAATGGAAAAACAAAATTAATAAGAGTGTTTGAAAATCGCACTTTTTTTTACACGTCAATATGTTGATATATCATTTTTTTCTCGTATACATAGTATAGAGAAAATAAAGTAATCGTCAAAAAAATAATAAAGTAATAAAAATAATTGTCTAAAAAGTCTAAATCCAGATTTTGGTGAATCGCTCCAATTTAGACTTCCTTGAATTTGAAAAAAACATTTTTTGAAAATGTACACCGATCTGTCTGTCTGAGACAAAGATAATTCTAAAACGGTTGAGTTACTCGGTTGAAATCTGAAGTGCAGTCCTTATACCAAATTTGAATTTCTATCAAATTTTGAGCAAAATCAGTTATGAGAAAGTCTGTCTGTCCGACTTTTCAATTATAAGTTAACACGATGACTACAAAAAGAAAAAAATATAAATAAATAAGATTCGATTCTTGGATTTAACACATACAGTGTTCAATTCGAGCAAAATTTGGCAAGTGTATAACACTTGTCCACGGACTGATTGGATGTTGGTCTGTATTTTCAGAAAGAAGTAAACTCTATCATTCAAAAATGCCATAATTTAAATATATCAAATTAGATACGGGATTATGCAACTGCAAGTGCAATTTTGTCATATATTTGTTTCAAACGATTTAGAAAAATGTATCTTAATCTCAAAATTGATTTTCGGATAGTATTAATGGTACTATTACCTAGCAGAGGAATCAATCTGTTTCAAGTTACTATGAATAGAAATTAAAGAATGCATATATTTTGAAATTAAAGTCTTAATGAAAAGCATATTTCAAGATTCGTGTTTTTAAAAAAAACTGAGCGAAGATAGAATCTTACTGAAAAATCAGTATAATTTGGGATTAAAGATTACCGATGTTAACAAACAAATAGCATCAAAACATTTAACAATCACATCATTCTTATTCTATACAACAACATACCGATAGTCTTCTGATTAATTCAAAGCAATTTTTTTTATTCGCTGAATTGTTTTCAACGGTAATGTATGCAGTTATCGCTTGCTGTCCTCAGGGAAGACAGAAAATATATTATTTTATAAGAGATAAAAAAATGAAGTCTCATAATGTTCTGATGTCGAAACCACTTAGATCTCAACCTAACTTAGAAGAATCTTTATTTCTACCCTGAAGACAAAATCCGTTATTCATGTGTAAGAAATTGGCTACGCATTCATAAACTCGATTTCTATTCTATTCCCCGAAGAAGTTTATTAATATTAATGAGTGATTGGTATGGAAGGCATGCACTTAATTAGATGGAATTATTTGATTTAGAGGTTATTAAATCCTATTCATATTAGTAAAAGTAATGATTAAATATTTGATTTGTATTTGAATAAAAGTAGTTTCAGTTTTTTAAACATAAGAATCAATGCATTTTTTTAAAGTTTTTATTAGTTATTTTCAGAACTAGTTTAAGCTGATTTATTTTGATGTTTACATAAAGTGGTAAAGCATAATAGACGGGGAATTGATTAATTCTCGGGCAGAAAGAATTTTAATGGAAATGCAATCCCAATTGATCTACAATAGTCATTCAAATCCCTAAATGAAAGGGTTACAGTTAATGGAAAATAGTGACCTTAACTAAGCATGATATCTATCTTGAAGAATTAAGGCAGAATCTTAAATATATATATATATATATATATGACCCAGTTTAAAAATATATGGGCAGGTTGCTTTTTTAGTCAGAAAAAGTGGTTCCCCTAAAACTTTCTCCGTCTCTTCTCTAATAAAGTTATTTCAGAAAACGCGCTGACATGCAATAGATGCGAAATATTAATCTCGGACATGATTTTGGCATTTTAAGAAGAAAGTGGTTAAAAGTATCAGAAAATTAATTTTGGGCTTTAGCGTTGTTCTTCCCAACAGATTAAAACAAATATTTGATGCATATCTATACTTGTAGTCATAAAATCCCATACTAAATTAAATATGTTTAAGTTTACATTTGTTTAGTACATTTTTGAGTTGTCACTTTATATGTTTCTGAAAGTATAAACGCACTGTTAACCCTTTGTTGAATTTTGCTTAAAATTTGATAGGTGTCTACTCTATAGATGGTAAATTTGTATATCGAATTTTATCTATTTAACGCTCTTCGGTTTGTGCTTCGGGTCGTTCTGTTTTTAAAGTCATCAAAACAGTAAAATTGCAACCACTCTCCTGGACTCGTGAAGAAATCCTGTTTGTTACTGGACATGGACCTTTCCCGTCTTTTCTTCACCGCTTCCATCTATCAGCAAATGATTACTGTTCTTATGGAGAAATCGGCGATCCCATTCACTTTGCGACTTCTTGCCCTTTTACTCTCTCATGGCACCTCAGAAAACCCTCATCATCGCTAGAAAGTCTGTGGTACAAAAGAGTCCTTAGTAATCCATCATCCAAAAGTAGAATCATAAACATGATTAGATTCCTAATTGATCAGGGAGATCTGCTTCAATTAGAGTAACTCTATTATCTCTTAGGTCACCATTTAATACAGCTCGTACGTTATCCATAACTTGATTTTCATCCCCCTCTCAATATTTTTAACTCTTTTGTGCATTCATACTGTATATTACTATGCTCATTCATCCAGTTTCTTGTGCTCAAGAAGTTCAGTCTAGCATTTATCATCACGTGCTATGTTGTATTTTTATGTATTTAGTCATTTTTCTGTATCTTTCAAATTCATTGTTGTGTACTTTTTTTTTGTTAATAAAGTCCACCTACATCTATACCAAACCGGAAAGGGGCCCCATGAGCTCAAGAAACGGAGGTATGGTGTGGTGTTAAATGTTAATTATATTCGGATGTTAATGTGTTAACTTATATTCGGACAATCTGACAGGCAGATTTCCTCTGGACGTACTTTGATAAAAATTTTGGACAAATTTGCAGATTTGGTGTGAAGACTGTATACCGAATTTCCTCCACTTCGCTCAAAGCGTTTTCAGTTATCTTTGTCACATATACGCAGATGAACAGGCAGATCCAAAAATGTATTTTTCGAACTCAAGGACATCTGAAACATGAAGATGTGTCAAAATCTCAAGTTTGAGTTTTTACTTCGTATACGAGAAAGTAAAAATTATTGATATCGAAAATAAAACTGGTTCACTTTGATTTAGCTAGAAAGAAAATATCCAGCTTCAATGTACTTGTAGACAACAGTTCAAAAACAACGGTGACATCGATTCCCTATTTTTTGAATAATATTTATTAAAAGTAAAACCAGTGTACATAATACTTGCCCCTTCTTCTTGTTTCTCAGTTATACCCTATCTTGAATCACCAAGCATATAGAAGGCATACGTAAAATGAATATTTTAAACATGTAATTATGAGAAGGGATAGATGTTTATGACAGAATTCATATTGAATATTTTCAGAAACAAAATAACAATTAATGTTACTTATGCTAATTGCAAATGAGATACATATTCACAAATAAGTGTTCATTTACCTAATAACAGAATACCTTTTAAAATTTCTTGATTGCATAACTTTATCCTCAGTCTCAAAAATAAAAGGAAGAACCATAATTTAAATGTACCTTATCAAGTTTAGAAACAGGCATTTTTCATTATCTCTCAAAAACAATATTTTTTTGTTTCAGAAACTTTAATTATCTCGGATTTCCCTTTTATTATAAACTAGCCGCATGTGGCTACCAACTGCTTCGCCATGAGTAATACGTTCTAAAATTTTCATTTAAATGCATGTGTGCCTTGCTCTCTTTATAACTTATCAGCCAAATATATTCAAACTTCGATAATCACGTAACTCATATTATTATAGGAGCCTTATGATTATTTGTTCATTGTACTATATATTTACTTGATTTGCAATTAGCTGTTGTGGAATTATATGGAAAATATCACATCTTATATTTATTCCATAAAATTGCGCTACCATTTTAACATGAGCTGAACATCACAATTTCCTCTGCAATAAGAGTTAATTTAATCATTCCATTTGAATTTTTGTCAAAGTAACGGCAAAGCACTGGTATACTCTTAATGTGTTCTTGCAGGTTAAATTCTTCTTTCATTTTGTGAGAAATTAATTGTTGAAAAATACAGTTTTTAAAAAATTATTAACAATAGAAAATTTATAAGTTAAAACATTGTTATGAATGAAAAAATGTCGTTTTTAAGAAGATTTAATAAACCGTTTTTTGCTGTAATATTTTCAAAAATTATCGCAGAAAATTTTTAAATGTTAGCTTAATTTTTAAATAATTAAAATATCAGAAAATATCATGGTAAACTTTTTCACCCTCCAAAGTAAATATGTAAATACCAAATGTGGTAGCTCTAGATCATATGGTTTGGTGTGTAGGGCCCTAACACACAGACGCACATTCATTTATATACGCAAACACATATTCATTTTATTATCAGCCTTGAAGTAACTCCGGGCATTGATTGGCCTGAAATTGATATTTTCTTTAAGATGATGGACTGAAAGTTCCAAAAGAACGTGTTTTCCTAATGATATTCTTTACTTTTATAAATCAGACAGTTTTAATGATTGATTTAGAAGACTGATTGATATAGAAACTTTTATTTAAAATATTAATTAAAATATTTTGAAAAATATGGCTCACAGAGCAAAGTATGAAGAAATCTAAAACTCATTATTCATCAATCCATTGTTTGACTCAAGCTACATAAAATGTAAGTATTTACTTCATTTAGATCAAATTAGCAGTGCTAAACAATATGCATGCCTATTACTAACATTTTATAAATTAGCCATTGGACCAGAATCTGAAATCATATCCTGTATAAATTCAATCAGGTTTACCGTAAATAAGGATGATTTATTGAATTAATGATTTAGATATTGGAAACGATCATAGAATCCTTTACCTTGCATTTTTTTAAAGAAAATATCGCTTTTTATATTTATTTTATCCAGTCACGTGCTGAAAGTTACATTTCTTTAGATTTAATTTGCAGTAATAGTTGTTTTTTTTTTTTAATTTGAGCGTCTTTTGATATGATGGAAACATGCTGATAAAACCTAATTTTTTCCCCTTGAAGTGCTCGTGCAGATCAAATTTTATTGTTTTGTCCGAAAAATATTTGTTTAAAATGTGGTTAAAGTATTTTTTTTAATTCGTTAAATAGAAGCTTAAGTTATATGCCAAAACACGGATATCATTGGAAAAATAATTTTTTTATCTTCAAATTGATGTAAAAATCGTGTTTATGCGATAATATTTTCGGAAGTTATAGCCGAAAAACGTCGAAGTTTTGCTTAAATTTTAATTAATTTGAACTCTAATTAAAAATTCGAAAAAAGGGCCCTGAGGTGCACATTTCCGATCTCAAAGGTATACATGTACCAAATTTGGTAGCTGTAGGTTTAACGGTCTGGCCTGTAGAGCGCCAACACACACACAAACACACATTGAGCTTTATTATAAGTATAGATATAGATTAAATGTGTGATAAGTGATTGAGTCTTGAGCTTTTCTATGATGATCAACTAGCTTTAAAAATATAATTAGAATTTGCCCAAGTTTCTAAAAATGGTAATCAATTACAGCAAACATCAACAACGAAGACAAACTTCTCTGCTTATATAAAGAATTATCTTTTAGAAGAAGATTCCCTTTCCCTCTCTAATTGTATAATACTAACCATTCCTGTGCTTTGTTAATTTAAACAAGTCTTTGTTTAATAAATATGCGCAAGTTTCTTCCAAATTAATCAGTTATCTCGCATCGTCGAATTTTTTAAAAAATGAATGGTTCTATTGTTGTCTGTTAACTTCCGGTCTTTCTTTGATAACAGAACATAAAAAAGTGTATACAGAAATATAAATTTCTCATGAAAAGAATATCTTTATTTAATACGAGAATGATTCTGCCTGATTCCAAAATAAGCATGGTACAGTTTGTAAAGCATTTTTCATATTTTCCTCTAGAAATGAGAATGACTTTTCCCTTACAAAGCTAAATCAGACCTCCATTTATTTTCAGTAATGAAAAGAATATTTGTTTCAAAAAGAGCAATGATGGGAAAAAAATATTTTTTTTTCTGGCGCCATGGGATACTAAATGCTCTGCTTCATTATTTTTTACTCAAAAGAATTCTCCAATAAAAAACTTTAAAAGCAAAATGTATTGCCTTAGGAAAAAAATTGTTCACTTATTCCTGGTTATTACTAAAGAAATGTTTAATAGAAATGGTTTTCTAAATGAAAATAAAAATCAGAACTGAAGTTTGTAAATTGAATTGTCACTCTCTTTGCATGTAGTTCTGAATATTTCTTAACATTGAGTACAGTCATGTGAGAATCAACCATTTAAACACATTTCGTTTTAATTTATCTCGCTCAAATAGCGGAAAGGAACTTTACGTCTCCCACCGAGCATCAGTTTGGAAAATCCAAATTTAATACCAATAAATTAAGGAACAGACAAAATTTAATTTCTTTCTTATAACAATTTTCCGATCTCTCTTGGGGCTACTTTAATAAATGGGACGAGAGAAATTCTCATTACATTTGCTTCATTATTTAATTTCCAAAAGTTCTATAAATGATTGTGCATTGTTTTGAGGATAAATTGAAAAAGATTAATTGAATTCATTAATAATTTGTCACTAAAATTCTTAAGAAAACAATTCAGTAGAAAGATGTGGATGCCATATTCATATATTTTCAACTTTGATTCATACATAATTATTTAAATCTTATTTAAATCATTTTAACTATACTCCTATCAACTCTCCTGTTATCTCAACATTTTTTGAAATTTTCTAGAAATTGAAGTAAAAAGAAATACATTTTTAAAATACCCAAAACGTGCACATAAAAATGCCAACAAATAATTCTTTTCCGTAATTAATGCGTATATAACATTTACAGAAGAAACCTTATTCGTAATTTTTATGAATCTTTATACTTAGCGTCTAAATAACGAGAAACATTCGAAACTCTTCATAAAATTTTGAAACTGAAAAAATGCTGAAAATTAAAGAATATAATGTAATATGAATACAAAAAGAATACAATACAATGGCAGAATATTATAGTGATTCTCACGATACATATGCTGTAAAATTTCTGTATATCTTTACTGATTATACTACCTAGAATATCTGAAATCAACCTTAATTGTTATAAAATATGGCACTTGCCATAGTTTATAGAGTTTAGGCAGTAGCTTCTAAGGGTAAAAGCCCCTGAGCACCCGAGAACAGAATCCTGACTTCTAGCTCATATGAAGACAACATTCACACATTCACTTGCACAAACCCTTTAAACAGAGGAGTTCTTTAAACCACTCCACACATAGAACACACGATGAAGAACAGCCACTCCCAAATCAGGAGTCGAACCCGGAGTGCCTAAATGACGAGGAAGAAGCGCTATTGCTCGGCCAGGACACCGTCAATCAACCCTAATTCAAAAGCTTATAAATAAAAGAGCCATATAAACATGTATGTATAACTATAATCTTTTATTATGTAAGCGTTTTATATTAAATGTCAGGAATTCTTCAATGACTTCGGAGTTAGTTATTTGTTATTGCAAAGCGAATCATTCTCATACCACTTTAAAATTTGAATGTTTATCAATGATTCAGTTTCATTTTCACATAATATTCTTCTGTTTAAAATTTTGAAAAAAATCTTTCCGTTTTTTTTTTTTTTTTTTTTTTTTTACATCTACGAGTTTTCGATGATATTAAATACAATTTTTGAGTGCGTTTTATTTATACTATAATCAAAAGTAAATTTTTAAAAATGATATGCATTGCAAATAAATCTTTATAATTTTACGATATTCCGTGCTGCAGATACTCTATAAAATTTACATTATATATTTGGCAACATATTGGAAAACTCCTTAATTATATAGTTTCCCTTTCCTTTCTATCCTCATTGTTCTTATACCTCTTCCTTCGTATTTTCCTACTTCCTTTTCTATCCTCATAGCGTCATAATTTTTTTCTTCATCAAAGGAAAGGAAATAAATTAATACATTCTTTTTTTTCCTAATATTTCATACTGAAGCAAACAAAAACTACCACAGTCTACTGGAATGCCAATAAAACAAATTTCAAGAGATATGTAGGGGGTGTAGATTATTTACAAATACACAACTCTACAAAAATGATTTATTTAACACAGAGCAGGAACACAAAGATGATATTTACAACGATCTCCTTCCAAACCTCTGCACATGCCTTTATATTAGCACAGTGCGGTTACTTCACTTCAATTTAATTCTTCAAGGCGTTGATCGCTGCGCCACAGGGCCCCCTACGCAGTCTGGAAGACGATCAAATGGCAAAGGCAACTCTACGCAGCTGGATCTCCGCCATCTGAAACGCAGGCTTGAGTCGGTCGATGCTAACTGTCTGCTGACGAGAACCGACTTGAATGGTGAAATGCTTCGACGTTCGGGAAATAACAAGATGAGGTCCACTATACGGAGGAACCAGAGACTTAGTAATCCTATCCTCTCGAAGAAAAACATGGGAACAGTTATCTAGTTCTTTATGCACAAATACTTTACGCTTGCCATGTTGCGACATAGGGACTGGTCGCAAAGACGACATCCGTCTCTGCAAAGATTCAAGGAAATCATTAGCCGATAAAGTTTTATCAGCATTAAAAAATTCTCCAGGCAGAGTAATGGGAGAACCATACACCATCTCTGCGACGGAACAATTTAGAGGTTCTTTAACAGACGCTCGAACCCCCAATAGGATAGAGGGCAAGATCAAGGTCCAACTTTCAGTCGCATGAGCCCGAATAGCGGACTTTAATTGTCGGTGAAGTCTCTCAACTGTACTGTTAGTCTGTGGATGGTATGGGGTTGTGTGAATCACTTTGACGCCAAGCAAACGAGCTAACTCACGGAATAGTCTGCTTTCAAATTGTTTACCTTGATCTGTAGTAAGCCTCTCGGGAACTCCAAAACGAGCTATCCAGTTAGCATAAAATTCAAATGCAACTGTCTCAGCTTTAATATCTTTCAGAGGAATAGCCTCAGGCCAACGTGAAAACCTGTCCACACATGTAAGAGCATAAACATAATCTCTAGAGGACGGAAGTGGTCCCACAAGATCAATATGCACATGATTGAATCGTTGACGTGGAATCGGATATTTTCCAAGAGGACTTACGGTATGGCGATGAACCTTACTTCGTTGACAAGGGATACAACAACGAGTCCATTCAGCAACTTCTTTTCGGTAGCCAGGCCAAAGGAAACGTTGTCCGACTAAAGTTACTGTAGCCTTTACTCCTGGGTGGGATAAATTGTGGAGAGTCTCAAAAACTTGTCTCCGAAACTGCTTGGGTACAAAAGGACGGCTTCTTCCAGTTGAAACATCACAATAAAGTTCAGTGTCCGCACCTGGAACTCTAACTATGTGAAATTCCAAAGAATTAGTACAAGATCTCAACAATTTCAAATCGTCATCTAACAATTGAGCCTCCGCAAATTTTTTATAATCAATCGGCGAGGGAGTTTCGATCTCTGAAATGCGAGACAAGCTATCGGCTACCACATTAAGTGAACCCGAAATGTGCCGTATATCCGTCGAAAATTGACCAATCCAGTCAAGATGCCGAATCTGACGTGGTGAACATTTTTCATGTTTTTGAGTGAAGGCGTATATTAAAGGTTTGTGATCTGTATAGATTGTAAAATTACGGCCTTCTAACATGTAAGAAAAATGTCGAACTGAAGTGTAAACTGCCAACAATTCCCGATCATACGCGCTATATCGTTGTTCAGCCGGAGTAAGTTTGCGTGAAAAAAATGCGAGAGGTTTCCATTCTCCATTTTCCTCCTGGCTTAGAACTGATCCTATAGCATGATCAGAAGCGTCACATGTCAGAGATAACCGTGCATCTGGCGACGGATAAACAAGAAGAGTTGACATTACAAGACTTTGTTTACAACGTTCAAAAGCAAGTTTCGTCTCCTCTGTCCAATATATTAGACGCGAATCATTTTTCTTCGCTCCTTTCAAATAATCGGACAATAGAGACTGATCTTGTGCCGCATTCTTAAGAAATCTACGATAAAAATTTAAGAGGGCTAAAAAACGACGCAACTCTTTAATTGTTTTTGGAAGTTGATATTCATTAATAATTTTAACTCGATCAGGTAAGGGTTGGATTCCTTTTTCGGAAATTAAGTATCCAAGAAATTTAACAGATGGTTGGCCAAAATTGCATTTTTCTGCATTAATTACAAGGCCATACCTCTGAAACCTGTGAAAAATTTCCTCAAGATGTTTAAGGTGTTCATTTTCATCGGCAGAAGCTATCAGAACATCGTCTAAATATGCAAAACAATAGTCTAAATCTCCAACAATTTCATACATAAACCGTTGAAAAGTCTGTGCAGCATTGCATAACCCAAAAGGCATGAAAAGAAATTCAAATAATCCAAAAGGGGTTATCACTGCTGTCTTAGGAACATCAGCAGCCGCGACAGGTATTTGATGATACGCCCTAACTAGATCCAGAGTTGAAAATACCTTTTTACTAAAAAGATTATGCGCAAAGTCATGTACATGAGGTATTGGAAATTTATCAGGTACTGTTTGTGCATTCAAACGCCTATAATCCCCGCAAGGCCTCCAGTCATCTTTCTTAGGCACCATGTGAAGTGGGCTTGCCCAAGCACTTTTAGATGGCCTGCACCAACCTTGAGACACCATATACTGGAATTCACGTTTAGCTGCTTGTAATTTGTCAGGAGCTAGTCTACGAGCTTTAGAAAAGACAGGAGGACCACGCGTTTCAATATGGTGTTCTGTGTTGTGTTTAATATGAAAACTTGGTTGGGTTTTACTTAGTTTTGTAATATCACTAAATTTAAGAAGTAACTTTGCATAAGGAGTATCTCCTTGAACAGTAGCAACATACAAGGACTCTTCCGCAGAAATAGGTTTTTCTATACCAACAGCAGCACTGGGACCATCTAACAACCTTTTACGCTTCATATCAACTAACAAATTGTAGTGTTCAAGGAAGTCAGCACCCAGTATTGGTTTTGAAACCGCTGCGAGAACGAAAGGCCAATGAAATTTGCGTTTTAACCCCAATTGCAAAGTGATTAATTTAGTACCAAATGTGTTAATTTTAGTTCCGTTAGCTGCATACAAAACAAATTTTGAAGGCGAAATTTTACCACCCAAAAATGGTAGGACGCTAACAACTGAACCAGTATCCACCAAATATTCACAACCCGTGAGTTTATCGTACACAAACAAGCGCTTAACAAGGCCTCTTTTATCCGCCAGCGCAGAAACGGAAGGCCGAACTAGTTTTCCCGTTTTGAACGTGCATGGCGGTTCGCATCTTTTAGCTTTAACTCCAAATTTAAAATGCCACCAACAATATTTACGTTTGTTAGAATTTTGAATATCCGTGTTTTCGCGCGAGAGTGATCTACGTCGAAATTCTAGTTTTGCAAGTCTCTTTTCAATATTTACCAGGCAATTTTCAATTTTTCCTAGATCAGTTGGGTTAGATTTACTAGATACAGACGCCACTAGATCAGGTGTTGAAATTTCAAAAATACTATCTGCCATTTTAGATAACGTTTCCAAATTATCACTACTGACGGATAAAATTTGTTGTATTTGTAGAGGTAATCTTTGCATCCAAATACCTTGTAACAACTCATGTGAAATGCCATCCGAAGCTAAACTTTTCATTTCACAAAGGATCCTCGATGGTTTTTTATCGCCCAATTCTATACCCGAAAGTAGTTTCTTTAATTTGACAGATTGAGAGTCAGCATTTTGAGCAATTAATCTAGCTTTAAGCTGTTCATAAGAATTCAGCTTAGGTGTGTTCAAAACAAGATCCGAAACACAAATCAAATCATCACTATTTAAAGCAGAAACAACATAATGAAATTTAGTAGAATCGACCGAAATATTTCCCAAGGCAAATTGGGATTCAAGCTGAGCGAACCATAATTCAGGTTTATCACTCCAGAAAGCTGGCGTCTTAATCGCTACAGCCGAAACACTGACGGAAGAATCGTTAGTTTTGGTTTGTGTTAAATCATCAGCTTTCGACATCTCGAATGGATGGAAAAAATAACGACAGATAATAAAGCACTTACCGCTGCTGTCGACATGTATTCCTTAATCCGGGTAGAATCAGCATTTAAAAAAAATAATTTTGAATCACTTAAACACATTCCATCATCCTATTATTTATTGCTGTGTCCAGGATCACCAGTTGTAGGGGGTGTAGATTATTTACAAATACACAACTCTACAAAAATGATTTATTTAACACAGAGCAGGAACACAAAGATGATATTTACAACGATCTCCTTCCAAACCTCTGCACATGCCTTTATATTAGCACAGTGCGGTTACTTCACTTCAATTTAATTCTTCAAGGCGTTGATCGCTGCGCCACAAGATACATATTCTCAACCCTAATCTGCAGATTTAAGCATTTTATTTGAGCTGTTCACGTCTTGATTTCCTGTGTTTTAACATGTGAATAATTATGAAACTTTTTAGCCAAAGATTTTATTTCTCAACATTAACTCGATAAAAACGTTCCTTAACAATGCTTGATTTTATACTGGTCTGTATTTTTAGAATACAAGTAATTAACAACGCTTGACGCTAAAGACGACATTTTTTAAAAACGAAAATTACAAGGCTACTACCTTTTACTTTCTCGTATATAAAGTATACAAAGAGAAAGTATTTATAAAAAATTTCATATCATTCGAACTCGAAGTTTTGAAGAAGTCCACGTTTCAGATCTCCCTGATATCTAAAAATAATTTTCTGAAAATGCAAGGTTTATAAAATATGAAAAATTGCCTTGTCATCTCATTGATTGATTTCTATCAAATTTTGAAAAAAATCCATTCAAAGGAAGTGTATCTTTTCGATTCTCATAATAATAGGTAACATGATAACGACCCAAAAGAAGTAGAGAAGTACATAAATCAAATTTGCATAGATTTAGCATCTATTGAATAATTCCAAATTTTTGAACAAAGCTTCAATGTCTTTCGGTCTGCATTATTGCATGCATGCACACGCAATAACTCATAAACGCATTGAAATAATCAAAGAAATTTGGTATGGAATCTTCGGTTAAAACTGTATTTCTAGTAAAAATTATGATCTAATCAGCCATAACAGATGCTTCCAAAATGCATATTCGTTTTTCTGACTCTTATAAATTTACTGCATCATAGCAATTAACCGCCAAAGATCATATGATAATAGACTCTTTCGTAACTATTGTTCGCCAATGGCTTGCGGTTAGTAACGCACATTTATTAGAATGTGAAATAATTTTAGGAGATCATTATGACCAATTTCCTTATGTACTTCACTTTCTTAGGTAAGAATTTCTTTGTCATCTTTGATATAACAAAGAAATTTGATTCACTGTATACTTGATGATTCATATGCATATTTTTTATCTCGTGAGGGTAGAAGATATGGAAAATGAATTATAATGATTATGCAAAACACAAAGAAGCCATTCACAAGACGGTCAAATGATGAAGAGACCATTTACGACCACAACGACCTATAAAATGTAAATATATGTTTATATTTCCTACATGTGTGTGTGTGTGTGTGTGTGTGTGTGTGTGTGTGTGTGTGTGTGT
>JAPMOQ010029835.1:2410130-2424127 GCA_026543055.1 Argiope trifasciata
TATTTCAAATACATTTCCACTATTACTTTATTTTGAACTGAAACCTTAATTTTAAATATAACAAAATATTAACAAATTTATTAAAATATGCCTTAAACCTTCAACCTACTTATCAAGCAAAAACAAATCGAATCTTTTTATCTTGGACACAATAAAGGATAAAAAGCCTGGAAGAAATATTAGTAGTAGTAATACGAACATTTAGATATTAATTTCAGCTGTGAAATAACTTGTTGAAGAAAAGATATTTTTAAGATAATTAAGAATAAATAATTTTTCTATTTCTAATTTTATTAAAAACAGAAAAATTATGTGGCAAAAAAATTTGATGTCCCTAAAATATGTAAATTTTTTAGTTTAAAGAGCTCTAAAAACTATATTTGTAGTATGATATTTAAGGAAATTACCACTGAAACGCCTCACAAATTTCGATTTTTAATTAATTAACACTCTAATAAAAATTTCAAACGTGAAGTTATAGTAATTTGCACATTACTATCTTCCAAAGTATATATGCCAAGTTAAGTAATTGTAGATTAAACGGTCTAGCTGTACTGAGACAACATACACAGACACTAATCTACATTTTAGAAGCCCAAACTGTGTATTGCATATCATCAATCTGATTCTTAGTGTTTTGTAGTTAACGTGTTCTTTTCCATCGAAGAACCGTGCTTTTCTGCCCCTAAAAAGTAACATAAAGGAAAGAAGTGTATTAAGTTGGCAGAAACTTGATTCCATTTTTAAAAAATACCAACCGATAAAAGATATATTTCTGTTAACGGAAGCTGAATTCTAATCTTTGAATTTTAAAATCTGACGAATAAAAATTTAATTTTTTTTATCAGAAATATGTTTTTATACAATTAATTTCCATCATAAACGATAATTATGACTTTTAGATTTTATTTCGAACTAAAGGTCATAATTATTGTAATCGGATTGTTTTATTAAAAGAATTTTTTTAATTGTATTGATATATAATCAAATATATAGAAGTTAAAAAAACTAAACTATTTACAAACGTGAAACAATAAATCAAAAATTTAGTTAGAAATAGTTTGCTGAAATCTGCTTATTTTTACAAGTATTAAAATTTGTTAAAATAGATTCAAAATTTTGAATTGCAATTCAATTATTTTAAGAATCTGTTTCTAAAATACGATTTTGATAAACAAACATCTCACGCATTTTCAAACACTAAAAAAATATCTTGTATGCAAACTTTGTGTCTAAAAAAATAAAATCGCTGTCACTTCTCACTATTTCATTAATCCTTCACATTTAACAAATTACAAAGAACTATTTATTTACATAGCCCCTATCCTGAAGAAATACTAAAATCGCCTCTAGAGGAAACAGAAATTCTAATTATTCCATCAATTTCTTTGACTCGGTGGAATTATTCCAAATTTAAAACTGATTCTCTCTTAGATTCTCAAATATCGTCTGTAACTAAAAAGACGACTTTTATTTATTTAATGCAATCACGAATTCAAAAAACGTAAGGTAATTTAAGTTGAAAACGTAGACTTTAGAGAAATCGATTGACAATTAATTTCGGGAAAAGAAATTGAATTTTATATCCAAGAAAGAAGAAATCAAATCTGTTTTTTAAATAGAATTAATTCAATGGCATGTAAAAACACTTGATACAATTTATATAGAATATAATATGTGTGCTCTAATCAGGGTTCAACAGTCAATTTCTAAGCCGTTAAAGATAAACATACACTTTCAATCTTAAAATGATCTGAAGTATAATTAATGAATTACACTTTACGCTGTTGAAATCAATAATTCTAGTTCTTAAAAAAGGTACGAAATTAAACTGAAGAGCTGCGTAAAAATTTAGGTTTATTTATATTTCATAAATACATTTATTAACTCAAAGAACAGAAAAGAATTTTTTTACATCTTTTGGAGCATATTTCCAACTGGAAACGTAGAGCTACATCTAACAATTTAAAAATAAACTGTTCTTTCATGATGATATTCATTCATTGAAATGAATACTTTAATAAAGTTAATGCTTCAATAAATTATTTGAATGTAATTTTTTTTTAAAAACTTTTATTCCAGTCCCAAGAATATTCGTAATATCATTTAACTCGTAGTTAATATAATAACTCATAAATTCAACAAGTTAATTGAATAAAATCACTCTTTAGCCTTAATTAGTTTATTTCGATCAACTTTTGACAAACTTCATAAAAATTTTGACTATTTCATAACGTATTTATTTTTTCCTATCACAATGTAAGATAATCCGAATTGGATGAATAAATTTCAATACATGATATTTTGATCAGCATTGCATATTCGCATACTACTTCGATCTAAATCGATCTACAGGAAATCTTTTTCTCAGATGTACAAGAAAGTAATAACTTAAAATCCAAACCAGAAAAACTGCATTGAGCACGTAATGTTAACACATTAAAGACGGGGGATCTTAACGAAAGTATGCTAGGTAACGAGGATCAAATCGTAGTACTACGACTCCAGCCTTTAATGTGTTAATTATAGGTTTAACCCAAATTATTGGTTTACATCAATATGTATCCGAAGGGCCTGAAGAGCATATTTGCTTCTTCTTTTCCATATTACAAGACTAAACACAAAGCGCGTCGTATTGTTTGAATATTCTAGAGAAAAGAAATAAGAACACTATCTGGTTTGTAATTCGTATTTGGAAAAAAAATGACTGTATAGTTAAATTAAACCAACAATTTCTGAGATAAATACATTAATTAAGCATACATACACTAATTATATTACAAAAGGGCAACTTCTAATTCATACTGGAGAGAAAATTCATAATAATAATTCAATTCATGCGTCATAATGGTCGTCTCTTCTTCCCGACGACCTAGCAATGTTTCATCCTCTTAATAACAATAACAACAAAATCCCTTATCTCATCATCCATTTCATACTAAATGTTTGGTACAATATAATCATAAATGGATCATGTGCCAATAAACTCCTTCTAATCAAACTGTCACACAAATCCAATAGACAGTATACTAAAGTATACAATTTATTGTCCCTTGAAATTTAACTTTTTGACGCTTTCTCATGAGGAATGATTAAAAAAATATTTCTTTCTCTATCTATCTATCTTCTGCATCTAAAGAATACTTTTGGTAAATGTCTTCTGTAATGAAAGAGATGTTAGGCAACATTCTTTATGACCACCTTGAACTTGATTTCCATGTTTCTCATCTGTTTAGTACGGTTCCATATTGCATATAGGCTTTGTTAAGCTGGATTATATTTTGATAAATGAAGCATATGTAAGCTTCTGTCGGTTTTTTATTTGTAATTAAATTTTAACTAATATTCTTATATAAGGTTTCGTGCCATAAACATAAAAAATTTTTAACGCATAAAAATTAAAATGTTGCTCCGTACTTACACAGCTGCTTCAATAATCAATCATTTGGATTTGAGATGAGGATGTATGGAATGGTATGCTATTCTGTTCGTGATTCCGTTTTGCAGATCTAAGAGGTATGGATTAGCTATATCGTTTGTATGTTTTCGATAACTCGCAAATGCGTGCATACTCAGTTTTCTTCACTGCACTCCAAACTAAACAAAATATTATATTTATTAGTATAATTTAACTATCGTTATTCTATTAATTTTCAATAGTAATACATAAATTTTTAGTTATTTTCCTTGTTTGCATGTTTATTGTCAGTCAAAAAATAAGGTATTAAATTCTTTTATTTCTGTACTGACTACCGAGATTATAATAGAAAATAATTTTTAAGAGAAAAATAGCATTTCTGTCAAAGAGTCAGTAAATAGAAATAAATTCTTTTTCACGCAATAATGTAAAACATATTTCTAAATAAGAACTACTATATTAAGAAAAATCAAGTTTTTGATTATGGAAATCGCTTTTCCCAATCATAATTTGTTCTAATACTTTATACAAATTGAGATCCAAGAAACATATTCCAAATTTTCATCCCCCACTTCTGTATTACCGCATGCACATGCAAATAGATAAAATACTAATTTCATAGTTCTGTGTCACTGGATCTAAAAATTACAAGATGCCTCGGGGGAAAAAAACAATTGTCAATGATTCCATCATGTGGATCTCGATTTCTATAAGTTTTATTTATAGTTTTCACTTTTGAAGTGACGAGAAACTTATTCTGGTATGAATATGAGGCCTAAACTTCCATCTCTTTCTCTAAAATTTTGCTCCACAAGAGTTAACTGTAAAATTTAATTTAGAGCGCCAATAAAGACTCTCGAAACCAGCTCTCGAAAATGAAATCCCTTGATTTCATTCAGTCAACATGACTTAAAAGAAATTCGTCTCACATACTGTCATTTGACAAAGTTTTGACTTGTTAAAGAAGGGAAAATTGTGTAGAAAAAAGTTTTTTCAGAAATCTTATAATTTTAAACGAATAATTTTTATGCATAGCATATATTTATTTTGTGCATATATTTATAGCATAGCATATATTTATTTATTTTGTGTATCTCGGAAACGGCTCTAAGGATTTGGATCAAAATTCATGGATAAGGTTTTGTTTTTTAAGGGTCTTCTATGTGGGTGCCTTTCCTGAAAAAAACCTTATTTTACCCACAAAACTAACATTTTCTTTATAACTTACTACTCAAACTTACTTATATAACTTACTGTTTATAAGCTGAACTTACTATTTATAACTTACTAGTGTATTCAAACTTGTTTTTGTGACTATTGTAGTGCAGTGGTCCAGAATGGGTCATAAATGATGCATATGTTGCTGGTTTTCAGTTCGAGTGGCGCTTTTTGCTTTATTATTTTTATATATGTACTTATATTTATTTATGTACTTATATGTATATATGTACTTATATGTATTTATATTATTTTTTATATATGTACTTGCTTTTTAACTTTATCTACATAGATGTGTTTTCTTAAAAACCACTATTTTACACGAGAAAAATAAACTTAATAACTTTCTATTTTCTCTCATGCTGACAATGTCATATAGCGCCATCTAAGACCCGATTTCCCCATTGTAAATCTGAGTGCAAGGTTCAACAATATAAGTAATCATAGATAATCTGTAAAATGAATACTGTCATATGACAGATGGTTTCGAATAATATGTTATAATTAATTGCATAGATGATTTTTTTATTTAAATGGTCAGTTCATATCCAAGAAAGTTGACAAATATTCATATATAATCAGCATGGGATTCGCCTTTATCTGAAAAAATACGATGTTACAAAAAAATAGATATCTGAATATTTATAGCATCAGAGAAGTAGTGCAATTCCGAACAGGAAAGAACTTTTTTGTTTGGAATTAGATGCATGATATAAACCTTCCCTCAAAATTAATGAGTGAATCTAGATTTTAAAAAATTACGAATCAAAATAAGAGTATTTTAATAACGAATTACATCTTGAAATTCTGACTATTAATGCTGCATGTAATTATCATGCTGTTACACATTTATATATTTGAAGAATAATGCAACTTTTTGTAGGTATTAAAAATATGTATAATTTTTTATAAATATGTCAATTAGTCAATTATTGTTTCTTTTTACGATTTATGATTTATAAGATAATTACAATCTAGTAAAATTTAATAAAAATATTATTATTTTCCGATTCCGCCCTTTTAATAATTATACAGGTATTATCCCTAAAATGTCGCCGAAAGACCGGTTCAAATAATAGTCAAATATGTAAAAATGGTCTACATAGATAAATTCACTTTTTAATATTTTGCACATTTCATGGGTAAAACCATAAAAATTTGAGTCTCCATTGATGAATATGAGAATATTACATTTTAGTAATTAAACTTTTTTAATAATGGAGTATGTGCAAAAAAATTAACTTTTTTTAAACAGCTTCCACAGAATTCAAGAAGCTGTTTTCAAGAATTATTTCTTGAATTTATGAAATAATTTTCTTTTAATAAAAGGATATCATCAAAAATTTTAAAAGGGGCCAACTTTACTGATGATAAATCTCTATGTAGCTGTAAGTATTGATAGATTGATAGATAGATATTACTATTATGAGATAATAGTAAATTAACTATATTAATTAAAGCGGCTACTTGATTTACTAATTCTAATAAGCTTTTCTCATCACGCCATTTCCATTGAAACTAGTTTTGTTAAATACAACAATAAATAAAAAAAGTTTCAAATGTATTCTTTATTTTTGATGACCGTAGTTTAGATAACAAAATTATGTATAAATTTCGTTTATCTGAGTATTTATTTTATTTATTTATTCTATATTTTATTTAACTATTTTTCTTCTTGTAATAGAACAATCAAATGAATAAACTTTCATTGGATTCCCTTTATTCAATATTTTATTGAATTATATCTATCACTTGTAATTACACCGAATTTTAATTGTACCATTCAAATTGCTTATAATTTACCGCTTTCACAAATTGTTTGACCCGATTTCGAAAATATATTTTTAACTCTGGGAGGCTTAAAATGTTGAGAAAATCGTCAGTTCTCATTAACGCTTTTTTGGAGGGGGGGAGGGGGGGAATTACAATGCTTTATACTAGATAATGTAAAAAAATTGATTTCTATTTTCAAGCACACCAATAACAGTTTTTTTTATCTTTTTCTTATAGATCAACAAATTCTAAAAGATTTTTTAAATGCAAACGAATTCGCAATGACGTGAAACAATCTTTTGAAGTCAACTGTTGGTCATTCATAAATTCATAACAAAACAGCTGATTCTATTCTCAAAAGATCCCGACAGCCAGTCGATAACCAGAAACCATTACAATCCAACAGTCCATATCTATCAGGTTATTGTTGTCAAACAGCCTGTTAGATAAGTACCAACTCTATTCATACAAAAATGTGTGTCTCATAAGTCGTCATATTAGACTGTCATCGAACGATAGATGCTTATTTACTATCCTAAAGAATTTCGGTTTTCCTCTCGATCTGGTCGTATTCCAGGAATGTTTTCACATGATAAGAAAAGGGAATACTTTTGCTAGAAATAAGATTCTTCGGGAAATGCAGATGTTTAAAAATAAAATAGTAAAATCTGAATTTGTAAGAATCTTCATTCTCTATGGACTTTAGAAAGCTCCATAATCTAAAGAAACCTTAGTATATAGTAATAATAAAACTGTAAGGAAATCTGAAATCTTTTAATTTAATTCTTTACATTGCACATTAACCTATTTCTTACCCCTATTGATATGAGGATGAAGAAATATTGTATTTCTTACAATTAAATACAATAAATTCTGGAAAAAATATCCAAAGGTTTTTTAATTACATGTCATTCATGCTTACAGAAACGTTTTTTGTCAAGAAATGCTTAAAATAAGGTATCGAATGTTATTTACGTTATTACCACTATAGTTTCGAATCCATCAATATATCATGGATACTCAATAAAAAATAATATAATAATTTTTTTCAGTTTACAGCTTTGTATTTTTAATGTTATCATAATTTGGGTTACATTTAATTCCGAATTCTTTATTTTTAAAGACAAGAATGGCATGTATAATATGAATAACACAATTGATTTAAGATTTAAAGTACAAAAATTATATTAACACTTTCATGTAGTAAATAGGCAAACAAATTATTTTTATACAGCAAATAACTACACTCAAATCCATAAATTTAGGATAAATAAGAGTCACGAGGAAATTGAACTCTAAAATACATATATTACCCGTAAAATGACTGCTCAAAGCTTCAAAAATCATATACAAATTACAGGATGCCACCAGATGACACCAATAGTACTACACTATGAAGAGAGTATGAAAGATTGATGTATGAGGAATGCAGGCAATGAAGTAAAATTGTTCACAAGCGCTTATCATTGCAATAATATGCCTAAATATGACACAAATGACGCATTTGGATACATTTTTATGCGGATATTTTGAATATCGGCCATCTGGGATGTGGGCGTACCCACCTGGAAGTATCCGAATAAATTGGAATCGTCCAGAGTGTCATCTCCCGGTTTTGCCAGCTATTCCAAGATTATGGTAATGTAAGTAGACGTTTCAGCAGAGATCGCTTCCAAGTAACAAGGCTGAACGAAGGCCGGTATTAGGCAGATATTGCCAACAGAAACAGATAAAACACAGCATCAGAACTGCCTCGTCAGCTCTCTTCTGCCACTGGCACGACAGTTTTAAGGGCGACAGTGTACATACACTTAGGGCAGATTGGTTTATATGCCTCTCAAAACAACTCATGTTTGGGCATATTTGTGGTGATATCTTTATAAGCCAATAACGACCATTAACCCCTTAAGCGGTTTGACCGTACAGTGTACGTGCTACTGCGTACGGGCATCGATATTTTCTCCTTTCCTTTTCTGGTTTGCCCGTATTTTTCATTACATTAAAGAGACTATTTAGTATTAATATTTTTCAGTGGATGGCATGGCTTGTCCATGTAACTGAAATGCTTTTCGTCCGGGTTTTTTTCTTTGTAGCTGAAAAGTGGGAATATTCCTTTGAAATTTTTGTTCTACCATATTCAATGCTTGAGTATTTAAAACCTTGTCTTTTTTTATGGAAGTTATGGATGGAATAAACGAAGAAAATACTTTCTTGTTAGATGATGAACTACATTCTGATACAGATATTTCTTCCAATTATTTGGATTATTCCTCAGATGACTAATGAAGTGAGCTCAGCTCTGATGAAGATTAGAGTTCTGCAAGAATTTTTACCGAGGTTGATGTGAAAATTCCACCGGTTCAGTGTCCTCGATTTAAATTTACTAGTACTCCTTCTGCTGACACGATTCAATGTCACGACACTTCTGATGTTCTACAATTTTATGAAACATTCACTGATTCTTCTCTTATGAGTAAAATTGTGGAAGAAAAAATATGCCTCTTTTGGAAGCATTTCTGGTAAAAAAATTGACCGCTTAAAGGGTTAAACATTGGTGATCTTTTTTTGACAAGGGGATATGTTATGCGGCTGCAAATCATAAGGTTGCGAGTTCGATTCTTGATAGAATTCTGCCTCCCCATAGGCGCAACATCACAATATAACCCGTGACTTATTGAGTTGCAATAACACAATATGCAGTCCTTCTCGATTGAGTTAATTTTTATTAACCTTAAAACTATGATAAACGAATGCACAAAAAAATTCTGGATTTACAATTTACGAATTCAGAAAATAAAATGTATTAATTTGTGTAAAATAGATAAATAAATATTAAATCATGAAAAATGCCTACAGTATAATATGAAAATGTTGACACATTAAAGGCGGGAGTCGTAATACTACGATTTGATCCGCATTACCTAACATACTTTCATCAAGATCCCCCGCTTTTAATATGTTAAAATGAAATCTGTCGGATATCGATCTCCAAACTTTATTATGAATCAATATTCCTATTTTTCAATACTCATGCGGTGTAGTATTTAAAACTCAATGCTCTTCAAAAACTTATAAAAGCTTTTAATTTACTTTAATTGTATCTAATTACATTCACGGACATCTAAAACGACGACGTACGCAAAACATTACATGATAAACAAAAAATTTTGAAAACAGCACAAATTCATAGAAGTTGCCAGATACAAAAAAAAACGATCCAACAAAATAATCTCGCAAACAGTCAGTTTTCTGCAAAATCTGACTGAAATAAGATGCAAGGATCTATATAAAAGATAAACGTTTTAAAATTTGTTATAAAATAAATATCTAAGTCTATTAAAATTATGGATATTTATCATTTACATGCGATAGATACAAATTATCTATTTCCTTTCCGAAATTTTAAAATTTAAATTTGAAATTATGGATATGCTTGAAAAAAATTAATGCGGTGGACGAGTTATGCCTATTTCTTATAAAGTTTACTATAAGAATTTTTTCATTAAGAAATAACATATATCTAAAAAAAGAATGTTTTTAATAATAACATTAAAAAAATAGGAATCCAAAAAAAAACCACCTTTTTTACAAATTTAGCATTTTTAAAAGTTAGGTGGTGTTATATTTACTTTCTTGGTCAATTGAAATAATCTAAAATAATTTGAAACCATTTTAATTTTTTGATATTAGACTTCTGCTCCTGTTTAATAAATGGTATTTATTCTCAATGAGAATTGAAGTAAAAATCGTTAAACAAATAAATACTTTGAAAAATGATAAATTTTTACAAGAGTATCGTATATAATTTAGTAAAATCTTCAAATATACGAGATTAAAGAAAACAAATTTTCAATGAAAGATCTTTTTTTTTTTTAATTCTCGGCCACTTAGAGAAAAAATCTCTATGTCATTCTTTCATAATTTTAAAGCAACTTATCATGATCATTAATGCCGATTGGTCCACTAACTTTCAATATGTTTAAATCTTGAAAGAACTCTTTCTTAGTTTTCATTTTAATTCATTCCCATGCAATAATATTTGAAGGTAACTCTTTTTCTCCTTTTAGGGCTCTAACAATTTCGAACCGGAATACAATTTAGTGGAAATCACAAGATTTTTAAAATTTCTTCAGAAGGAAAATTTTATACTGAATGCAACATCATCATAAAAACTTTTTTATTAGGCCCGAAGTACTTTATATATATATTGAGAATAGTTTCAGATTTCTTGTTTTTAAATAAATAAAAGAAAGATGCTTATCTAATACTGTAATACGAGGAATGGTTGCCAAGTCGAAAATCGCCCCAGACTTAATAAACTCCGGTAAACTTGGGGGTCTGGAGTTTTTGGCCACGAGGAATCGATTGGCGCCGGTTTTGAAGCGCTACGGTCGAGCAGTTCGGAGTTACAGATAGGATATTTTCAAACTGTATTAGTCCGCCATAATGGCTACTTAAATTTTCAAGCGGTAACGTGCTGCCATCTATAGCCAATATGGCGAACTAATAAAGTTTTATGTTTATGCTGTTATAGGTTTATAATATGTTTCTTATGTATGTATATATGTTTGGTTTTTCTAAATAAATTTGTCAAAAATATTGAACTTCAACACACTTCAATATTGACCTTTACTTTACCTTTGTATAGAATAGTTCCCTTTCCAAACTCTAACTTTGTTTAGAATAGTTTACAATGGGGCACTTTAACCGGTTATCTTTTCACCAAAGGTTTCACAAATTTTCTTATGGCATGTATTGTTTTGATAAATCACAATTGAAAATTTAAATCTTCGAGTTAGCTTCGATACCTGTTTTCTCCGAGCGGAGCTCGGTCACCCGCTGGTAATATATAATATTATGTTTACTTTTGTAAATAATTTTGCTTTATTCAGCAATATCTAAAAATGTACCATCATCTGATTCGAAATCATGAAGTCCGATCTAAAACAGCTGTCGTTTTGCTTCAAAACGAACGCTAATATAGCTAAATTAAACTAATTCAATTTGCAGTTGGTTTTTTATTGAAAAATTATGTTTATTTCATATCTTAACAACTATGTTTTAAATTTTAAGAATAATAATAAATTAAATGACCTACCTTTTTTAATCAGTAAATATTATCTTTTTTTTCTTTTAATTCATTTTGCTTTCCCCTTAAATTTGTATATTTTATATGCTCAGAATAATGCAAATTTTGTTTATGCCATTATTTTACACAATTTTTTTCGTTTAACTATTTTCCCACTAAACCATTTTTTTCCTGTTTCCTCTTTAACTTTATTTTTCGGAACAATTTGATACATTCTCTGAATAAATACAAGTAGTTTCTTTCTTAAGTGTTCCAGACATTATAAAAGTTTGTTTTAATGTTTCTTACTTTATATTTAATTAGGAGAATATTCTTTTTTTCCCTAACATACGGGTTTTGCATTTTACTTATTTTTAATTTATACTATTTACTCATGCATTTAATTCATGCATCCTTGTTAATTTTATTCAAAGCCAAACTATGTCCTTTCTTTTTTACTTGCAATCAGGAATTTATACATGTTATATTTTTTTCCCTTTACGATGCATTTATGTTTTATCTGTGCATATTCAAGATAGTTTTATTATTATACATGAATGTCATTTGAAGATTGTTTTTTTGGAATAAATTTAAATGGGTATATTTAGCATCTATTAAGCAAAGATAATTAAAACATTCATCCAGATAGCCATTTAATAAGCATATGTTGATTACTTTTGTGAAGGCAGTAAGGAAATTTATCGAAATTCTTAAGAGGATTTTAATTCGGGGTAACAACACTAACATATATAAATCCAGTTATTTTCAATCTAAATGGCACAAAAATATTTCATTTAGTTTAAAAGCATGCAATCCAGTTCACATGAGATTTGTAATCTTTTGTTATAGCAGAATGGAATAAAGAATTTAAAAACATGTTTCATCGATATTTTGAGCAGCAATAACAACAACAAGAAAAACTCAAAAATTGAGATAAGTGTGATAAAGTTATGAAAATTGAAATATAAAGTTATTTAAAAAAAACTGCAATGTATAAGAGTAGGATTGGACTTTTTCAGAAAAAAAAAATGTTGTAATTCTTAAAGTTGCTGAAAAAAAAAAACAAGCTGGGAAATAATTTAGCACAGATATGAATTTTTCCTGGAAGAAGATTTTAAATAATCTTGAAACCAAAGGTAACCTGACTCTAGTCTCGTGTAGACAATTAAATATTACTTTTTAGACTCACCCCTCGCTCTTCACCAGAAGTATTCTAAAAGAATACTTCACCTCAGCAATAATACACTCACAAGATATTGTTATGATATTCTCAATATCTAGCAGTATCATGTGAAGATCATGCAATTTTTTATGCTGATAAGATTATGAATTAGAATTATGTAGAGGTTAACCATTCTTTATGAAGTGTTCAGACTTACAACTTTTTATTGGAAAACTGAATAATAAATTCGCGAAAAAGATTGATATACTTTTTACCATTCATCGTGCATGCTTACCGGCCAGACTTTGGATATTGCTTTGTGAAATGAAAAAGGACTGAGCAGATTGTCACATATAGTAAATGTTAGGTAGTTCTTTGTCTTGTTTTTGAATTTATGGAAATTTTACGTCTTCTATGCTCAAACGTTGTGTATATTGATATTATCATACTATGTAAAGTGAGCTTCATCTGTCCACAATATAAAAAACAAACATTCTGTTCTTGTTCAGCTTCTGCCAAATTTCATTCTTGTTATTACAAGATGATTACTTGTCTTGTAATAACAAGAGTTAGTGTTTACAATTTATGCGAATCCAACAACAAGATCCCTAGAATAATATGTAGAATTGATAATTTAGGCAATTCAAATACCTACCACATTTTCCAAATTTCTGTGCCTGTGACTAACAGTATCTATACCAAAATACTGTCTTATGTTACTTTCTATGGCAGTGATGCTTCCCTTTATTATTGATACATACCCCCTTTTTGGGTAGGTATCGATAACAAACAATTTTAAATATTGTTTGTTCTTTATCGAACTAACATCAGCATTTCAGGTTACGAAATAGTTCCTTTTTCGTTTCAATCTTTCTGCATTGAAAAGCTTTTGCAATGTAACATTTACTAATAAATTGTTCATGAAACAATAATATAACAATTAAAACCCCTGTTCATAACAATTAAAACCCCTGTTTTGTAAACAATAGCATAATATTGGCGTCAAATGAATACTGTTTATTCAGTTACATAGATAAATGCCTCATTCGCATGAATGTGCAGTAAATCTTTCTTCACTGACTTCTGTGGGCGATTTCGGAAACCAATTCTTTTCTCGCATTCGGATTCTTGTGCAATCATATTCCTACAAGCCACAAAATTTTAGAATGATTTGTTAATTTTTAATTTTTAGTGAATTTTAGGTAGATTCATATAGTAAGACTACTTATTACAATCATTTATATATATATATGTAGGAATTGGGTGGGACAGAATGTCCATCCAAACACATTTAGTTCAGTGTCTAGGGTCACTGAATGAAGAAAAAGAAGCTTTTGAATATGAAAGACATTTATTTA
>JAPMOQ010029835.1:2429127-2442055 GCA_026543055.1 Argiope trifasciata
TTTCTAAATAAATTTGTCAAAAATATTGAACTTCAACACACTTCAATCTTTACCTTTACTTTACCTTTACTTTACCTTTGTATAGTATAGTTCCCTTTCCAAACTCTAACTTTGTTTAGAATAGTTTACAATGGTGCACTTTAACCGGTTATCTTTTCACCAATGGTTTCACAAATTTTCTTATGGCATGTATTGTTTTGATAAATCACAATTGAAAATTTAAATCTTCGAGTTAGCTTCGATACCTGTTTTCTCCGAGCGGAGCTCGGTCACCCGCTGGTTTTTAATTTATATCAAATTCTTTTGTATTCTCTCAAAAATAGCTATGAAATTCGTTACAGCTGTTTTTCGTCAAAAGGTAGATTTTCTTTTCCAAAAATATTCCCAAAGTAATTATATATGCATGAGATTAAGGAACTGAATTTGCAAGAAAAAATAACGATAAAATATGTTCTTTTGTAAGAGCAACTTATAAACTGGCTATTGTTACATAACTGAATGAGTCATGCATTCTTATTTATATACACGATCAATGCTTTTCTTTTTTTTTTCCAACATATCCGTATAGAAAACATGTTTAAGTCAGTCCGTGATTGCACGATGGGAAAATACAACACACTCAATAACAAAAAATTATTACTCTTTTTTCTAAACACGATGAATTGATAAGAAATCATAGACAAAGAGTATACAAAACAAAGCATGCAAGCAACAAATCAATAATAAATAATGTG
The DNA here is from genome assembly GCA_026543055.1 of Argiope trifasciata. Taxonomy (NCBI): domain Eukaryota; kingdom Metazoa; phylum Arthropoda; class Arachnida; order Araneae; family Araneidae; genus Argiope; species Argiope trifasciata. The sequence continues at coordinate 2,429,862 of JAPMOQ010029835.1, forward strand.
ACAGAACAAAAGCTCAGACATAATTGGCAGGAAAGACTTTTCTCAACTACACACTTGATCATTTTGTAATCATTGACTGAACATTCATTAAGAACCATTGCTCTTTTTGTAAAACTATCTTTCTTACTAGGAAACTTACTAAGTAAGAAAACAATATTGCAAATACGTAGCATATTTTTAAAAGATGTAAAAAAAAAGTTCGAATGATGCTAAGAAAATGGATTTGGTGCAGATATGAAAGCGATGCAAATGCTCGCGCTGAGAATTTATCAAGTCTGCTACAGTTATCACACATTTTTAGACATTCGATAATTTAAGAAAGATTAAATAAATATCATCGAATTTTCAGTTTCTAATCACACAAAATTTTTAAAAAACGCTACTGCGTTAAAATTTGTCGATAACCAAATTGAAATGTCATATATGAATCAACAAACCTTTCAGGACCAAGCAATGGATATCACTTAGATAAAATGTTAATGAAATAGCTTCAAATATGATTGAACATCACGGAAGAGTAAAATACAAGCGGACAATTCGTTACCATACAAAAATGAGACAATCATTGTCCAATCTAATGAACTCAGCTATTGTGAAATCGTTAAATCAGGATCAGGGAACATTCAAGAAAAGATCAGTTTTGGTTTCAATCATTCTATTTTGGCAGAAAATTTCGCACATGCATGTGCCCATCATGATTATGCTCCCATTCCTGCCTCACATTTGATTTAGAATTTTTTCGACTTCGCCGACTTTTTCAGTTTTGTGGTTTTGTCCTCAAATTGAAAATTTTCTCGAAGAATTCAAGATTTCAATCAAGAATAAACACAGTTGACAGTTTTATACCAACTATCTGAGAGTGTGAAAATGAGGAATGAAGACAGTAATTAACTACCTCGAGGTGAATGTTAGTTTGATGGATCGCTCAATGTAAGGATGGACAATACTAAAGACAGCATTGAACCACAACAAATCCTGTCGATACTGCTACATTCGGTGCTGGTAGGATGGTCAGCTGTACGCAAAAAGTAGAAGTGCTAAAACGTTTGTTGATACTGTGTTATTCAGTGATTGCAGGATAGTTGACTGTGCATAGAAGAAGTAGCAGATTGTTTGTGAGAAATAAGAGTCATCCCAAGAAGATGAGATTGAAGGAAATTAAAGAAATATTATAATTCAATATGAGTATTTTTTATGAATAAAGATATATATCTTAATAAAATTTCCAGTCTGTACCTTCCTTGCTTATTTTTAACAAATTTTATTTCACATTTAAATAACATTTTTTAATCCTAATTGGTTACATTTTTGTAATGAAAAATTTATTTCTAAAGGAATCAAATTTTATTGATATACTATTTAGCAAATTTTCAATTTAGTGAGTGAGATTCTTAGACAAGAATGCAATTTCATGAATGAAGTCATCATTTAACGATGAATTCTAGAAATTCTAGGAATTAAAATCGATAATTTATAGATTTCAAGGACCCATAAAATCACAACAGAAAAACCTTATGATCCTCTTACTTTTTCGATTTTATTTTCAATCAAATAAAATTATCTTTTTTTTTAATTTCCAAAAAGGCCTCTTTGAAAGATTAAAACGCCAACTTCACAAGGTCGAAAATCAAACGACGTTCTTTGAAACAACAAAATACTTACTGACTTGTCACTTTAATCTGAGTTCTTCCTGACAGTTTACAGAAAATAACTTTTTACTTTTCCGTCAGAGGAAAAAGGTTAATGCTTACTGTCTTCTATTTGTATTTGTATCTACTCTATTTGCATTGACGTTATTTTAGCGATAACAATTTGCTTAAAATATATTATACCAAAACTTAATATCGCTTCTTGTGACAAATGGAAGCGTGAAAGCATTTTATGTTATTTCGAGACTTTGTAATTATTTTCAGTTAATAATCCTTAATGTTACAATGTTGTTTTCACTTCTTTAACTTAAATAACTAAGAAACATTTCATCATAAAATTGTTTGGATTATATTATGAAAAACATATTATCGAATGTATTGTATAATATAAAATTAATTGATTCAAAAAAATTCAAAATTAATTCAAAAAATTATGGATGATAATTATCAATAATCATTCAGATCCAAATGGAAGTGGTCAGATAGAAGGATGGATCAATGATCGTAATATCCAATAGAAGTGATTGATTATCACTGAGCCTTAAAACTAGATTGTCCACTTGCCATTGCATTTTGAGGAATTTAAAACTATGTACTGAAATTTTTAGAACAAAGAAATTGAATTTTTAAAATTGAAATCAAAATTCAATTTAATTTAATTTTTAGCTTCAATCTACATGTAACAAGATGCATTGATTTCATTGATTATACTGCATAAAACAGTTGCAACTTACAATAATTTTCATCTAATGTTAGAAAATTCTGTTGTTTTCTGAAAGAAATTCAGGCAGTGAGAATGAACACCTTAAAATTTAGCAAACTAGATTGGTAAGGTATTACCTTCCCCTTCACAACCACAAAAAAAGTGAAACTTGAGTGAGATTGTACACGTCAGGAGTGCTTAGATTTATATTTTCACATTTGAGAATTTTGTGCTACCTAATAAAGAAATTAAACATGCTTTCTGAATGAATTCTAGTTTTATTTCAAAGAATAAAATCAGAATTTGACATAAAATTACAATTTCTAGGAACATAATTATACCAAATTTCATTTAATTAAATCAATTATATGTTTTTGAGTAATCACAGTTGCATGCATGCAAAAGTGCAGAATGACAAATGATCGTTCCTTTATTAGACCAAATATGAATTGATCCAAAATTTGATCAAGATATACATTTTAGATGCTAAATTTGAATGCTAAATTTCCTTTATTTAGTTTTTTTAATTTTGTAATCATCGTATTCACCACCATTCGAACAATCGGTTGTTTATAAAGTCTTCGAATGTTTTTCTTTCGAAATTAACACAAATCTACAAATTTTACATTAAGGTCATACAAAATATTAAATTAAGGTGTACCAAATTTCATTACTCAGATCCAAATAATTTTTTACTAATCGTGCTTGTAAGTAGAAAAAATTCTAAAAATATGTTTTTCAGTCTCTGGAAGTACTGAAACACGAAGAAAACATGGAAACAAGTATCTGAAATGAAATAGGTAAGATTATAACAGAGAAAATCTCGAATATGAAGAAAGGCCAATTGAATTGTTCAGAGCGTTACTGTTCTGAAGAATTAGTTACTATTGAGACTATAATTCAAGAACACTGCATCGTAATTCCGTGTTGTTTATTTAACACATTAAAGGCGGGGGATCTTGACGAAAGTATGCTAGGTAACGCGGATCAAATCGTAGTGCAACGACTCCCGCCTTTAATGTGTTAAAAAAAAACTACTGACAACTCCAGTATCTTAGAAGTAACCTCAGCAACGCCAGAATCAATCTCTCGTCACCACATTTTTACAAAAAATCAAGTTATTATTACAGTTAACAGCCAAAATTATTATTATAGCAAATTAACAGAAAATATTTAAAAATTAAAAAAATCTGAAAACTTATAATATCTGCTGTAGCAACTATTATTTCAATAAATATTACGTAGAACTTACAATTCTTTAATCCTTATTTTAATATTACTAAAAAATACTGTGTCATTGCATATTACAGTCTTTTAATCAGTGTAGTCATCAAGTAGCTGGAAAACTAACATGCCGTTACAGTATCAGCAGTATTTATCGATTTTATATTAACTAGAATTTAAAAAATTCTGTTTCAAGTAATGATAATTAAATCTAATAATATAAAGAGTACAACTCAAACTTTTTTTACTGAGTAAATTTTTATTAATAGAAATTTTATGGCAGAAGAATACTATATTAATTCAAAAATATGCATATTTATTCATTTTTGCTTTCTCATAAAGAAATACAAAAAAAAAATTTTATAGTTGACAAAAAATTCAAATTCGATATTCTAATCTGGACACTTTGCACCTCCTTGACTCCAAGTTTCGGAATTATGCCTTTCTGTATATCTTTTTTTGGATACTGTAATTAAGGTACTAGGAGAAATAAATAGAACTTAGAAGAAATAAAAATTTGTACAAGAATTTTATGTCAAATTTGTAAATTTTTATAAGTTTTAGAGTAAAATCTGTTTGAGAAAGATCTTTCCCACCGGTTGTCGAGAACCGGTGAATACAATGGCTGCTAAGCGATGAAAATTTAGCAATTTTTAAGTTATACCTAAGTATCAATTTTGGAATCAAATCCGTCAAGGAGTTGAACCTCAGATGGTCTATACTTTCCAAGGCTTTTTAAGAGTTGGCCTCTTTTAAACGAGCTCGGGTATTCACGCAAATGTAGCTTAGCGCTAAATTTGGCAATTTTAAAATTACGGCAACCCCTTTACCCGCCTTCCAGTCGAGTCTTTCAGAGATTCACTAGAACATTGATCCATGTTGACATTCCAGCCAACCCGAAGCTATAAACAGCTACAGTTTGTAAGACATAACAAAGCCCACCGCAATCAGCCATGTATTATATGAACTTCTCACCACAAAAGGAGTGTGTATATATCTGTAAGTAAAGAAATTTAAGCAAAAAGTACAGCCCACTGCTCACTTCAAATCACCAATGGGAGTCTGAATCCCGAGGTACCCTGAGATCTTAGCTCTTCCCTTCATTTGGATGATAGGAATCACCCACTTGTAAAGGGTTCCATATCTCATATTGATGGGGAAAGTGAATTTTTGATCATTATGCGGTTTGAGATAAATCGTGCACACATAGATTGGAATAACAACAGAAGCTATAGAATGAGTTTCGACAGAAAGTTTGATATCAGCTACTGGGCAGAAGGTGTGTTAGAGTTCTGCAAAGCAGAAAGAGGACTGTTTCTGCAATTAGAAATTCTGGTTTAGGTATGTTTTTTCCTGCTAAATAAGAGGGCTCCATCCACCGACAGAGAAGAGTGCAGACATTGAGAATGGGTAAAGCAGATTTTTACAATGTAAGTGGAAAGTGAATTAAAAGTTGTGTTCAACTTTGATTTGAATTTCCTGCTTTCTGTAGCGTTGAAAGTTGTGTATAAGGACTATCCAGTATCTAGATATGTATGGAGATTTTGATAATATTTAGTTTCTTCAGATGAAAGAATTAGTTGGAAATTTAGTTTGGAAGGTAGATTGCATTAAATAACGAAGACGAATAGTGTAATAACTAAGTGAACATTTAATTGTTGCGAACACCTTGCACGTGGATAAAAAGAAGGAGACTGGAAAGTGATTTACAATATCCAACCATAAAAAGAATTCAGAGACCTGTGAAGCTGGAGTAAAGTGTATTTTTGTGACATAAGTGGAAATGAATTAAAAAGTTAGTTTCAATTTTGGAGTAAAATTTCTGCTTGTAGCAGAGTTGAAAGTTATAATTGGTTAAATCCGGTTGCTAGTAACAAACCTGTGATTTGAGGATGTTGGTATGGAGAATTCGACGAATCTTAATTAGGTGGGTATAATACTTTTGTTGTAATTACTATAATTAGAGGAAATTTAGATCGTGGATTGACTTTTGGGTAACAGTGTTGAAAAGCGTAACAAATGGTTAAAGTGATTTGATTGTCGGGGACATCTGCTGATAGAAAAAGTAAAAGTAAGAATCTCAATTTTTTAGGATGCAACTGGATGCGAAATGAAGAGGTCGGGCTTCCCCTGATGCTTTTAACTGAAGGTCAACTGACGAGAGCTAGTGGAAGATGATGACTTCGAGCACAAAATTATTTCTACATAATGTTACTATGAAGAAGAGAAAGGTATCTGGCCTCTCCATATAAAGAATGTGAAGTCTGGAAAATTAGTTTCAATCTGTCCACGCTTTTACAAGCAGGAAAATTTGACACAGGAAGCTCTGTGTCAAATTTTAATTTCTGTCAATCGGGGAGAAGCATGCAAATGCTTTTTTGGTTTTCCAGTATTTTTATATTTATCGTATTCCAGCAAATAATCGTTGAAACATATCTAAATTCTAACATTTTGTAATTATCATCCACCATTCGCAAGTATTTATAACCCCTTATGAAATTAGTTTAAGGCTGGGAAGAGATCACTTCCATTATATGAATTTAACACTTTATTCAAGCCAAAGCTACAAAGACATTGGATTGAAGACGTACATTAGACTTAAAATACATATTATATAATTTTATGCAAATAATATATACAGACTGTTGATGAGATCTCAGTTACCAATTTTGGTTAGTAACTAAAGCTATTACGCTATTTTTTAAGGAATTTAATCAAAAAATGTGGCTAATAAAGCTAAGCACCTAATCAGTTTTGGGAGAAAAGGAGCATTTTAGCTTAATTACAATGAAAAAAAATAGGATTAATGTTTGACTGCTTTACTCTTGAAAACTTAATTGGCGTCTAATTACTTTTTGAATGGCGAAAGAGCGTTAAAGGTTAATTACGATTAAATGATGGGATTAATATTTTTATAGTTTATTCTTGAAGCGCAATTGAATGTTGAATTATATTACTGATTCTTTTGGCAGAAAAAATTTAACATAGCCTACTAATAATCCTGTGTCTTTAGTTAAAAAATAGTTGGTTTTTTTTGGAAAAAATTTCAACATTTTTTTGCATAGAAACCTTATTTATTCCATTTTAAAGAATATCTCTAAAGTTATTGTATATCTGAAGTACGCGTCTCAGTTTGTGGGAGCTTAAGAAATTCGCATCTCGATAATCTAGGCACAGGTAAATAAACGAGGATTTTAAAAAGGAAAATACTATATTGTTAAAACTTTTATTGCTTTAATCACTTCAGTAAGGATCCAATATAACTATCAACAGTTTTCCCTCATTTGAGAGGTAAACTTTGGCTACTACTAGATAGAAAAAAGTAATGAGATGACTTTTTCACTTTTTTTGACTACTTGACAACGAGACATTCAAGTCCAAAATAGGCATGCAAAAAAGCTGTAAAGCTTAAAATTTAGCTTTAAAAATAGTAACAAAAGTATGAGAGCTAACTCATCGATATTCAAATTTCAATTAATTTTTACAATTTTAAAAAAGATTCGTCTTTTTTTAAATATGACTCGTATTATTGAATATATTAACTAAACAATTGTTTTTCTCAAAAGCATTAATTTTTTTTAATTTTGGAAGCATATTGCAGTTTGAAGACATTGAAGATACTTTTGATACTTTTACGTCGTTTTATTTCATCGCAAAAAAGCAGGAATGTTTATTTTAAAGCTGGAAGCGACAACAACACAAACAACACAGAACGTCAGACAGAGGAATGATGGAAAGCTCTTAAACATTTTATCACTGGTGTTTTATACTGTATTTTGACAGAGAAAATCTTGTTTACAGTGTTTATAGATTATTAAGTTCCTCATTGATATTTCTGCACGTGTGAATCTCAAAGCAGGGGAAACACAGGGATCTTTTTAGAAAACTATTTGTTTAGGTTAGCAGCTTTTATCAATCACTCGCAGCGTGGAAATCGCTGACTAAACACTTTTCAACTAATTCTGACTAAACAATTTTACAACGAATTAATTAAATAGATAACATGGAATCGAATAACATGGAATATTTTTAGAATGAAGTTAATAGGGGTTAAATTAAAATAAAAGTTTAGGAATTTATTTGGATTTAAATTAAATGTTTATATATAAATATATATATAATGCAAATGAAAGATTGATTAGTTATCTCATTATTTGTTTTAACTTTAATTATCAATGGCAAAAAAGAATGCAAAAATTTAATGCCACTCCAATGCGCTTGCACATTAGTCCACTGATTAAAACAATGAAAAGGATTGTTACAAAATGTACTAAAAAAGTTTTTTTAATTTATTAAAATTAGAAAAAAATTGTGCTAGAAATAAAATTGTTTTCCTTAAAAATTTATCTTTGAATTTTAAAGTACTGTAAAAACGGATTCGGTGAAATAATATATTCCGAAATTCTTGCGAGAAAACTCTGCCGCTTTGATTATATTTAAAATGTAAATTCCGAATAAAATTTTCATAAAATTTTCTTAGTCAATACTTATTACTCAAGAACTATTTATCCTCCAAATTTTGTAGTCCGGGGTCCAATGACGTTCCTTGTAAAGCATGTTGATTTTTTTGGGGGGTGGGAGGAGTCTTAAAAAATCATTAAAAAAGCATGTTACTGAAAGTATTGTCCATCGCTAGCCGCTACTTCTCTCCATATTTCTGGCAGCATTTGAATACCAAGTCAGAAAAAAGATACATCTATTGAGGTTATCCAATAGTCGACAAAATTTTTGACATCTTAAGAACAGAAGTGCTGCTCAGCCAAGCTATGTATCATCGACCGGAACAATCGGTTGTCGGTAGGGGCAATGTTCAGTGAATACGACAAGGGGGGGGGGGCTAAGACTTCCCACTTAAACTTTTCCGAATAGGTTTTTACCGGTTTTACCACATGTTACAGAGCGTTGTCAGGCTACAAAATGACTTTGTCGTGGCTCTGCTTGTTTATCGGGCGCTTTTCCTTCGTGCATTGAAGGACACCAATTGTAGTCAGTAGCGATCTCCCATGAGGGTTTCATTTGATTTGAGCAGTTCATAATAAACTACATCCAGCTGATCCCATCAAATGCAAAGTAGATACATGGAACTATGGATATTCTAATTCGGATAATCGGTAAATGGATTTTTTTTAATAAAATAGTGCAGTGAAATTTCCTGTTCTTTCTTCGTTTTTTGGCACGACATATGACATATTTAATGAATGAAAAATAAAGTTGTTTACTTTTTTGCGAAATAACATGCACTGAATTTCAAGCTTGCTTATAGTTCTTGTAAATAGATGTGTCACTATCATGATCTAAAGCAGTCAATTCCGGTTACGTCATTTGTTGGAAAATAACAAGAACTTATTCAACGCTCACTATCTTGCATGCCCCATTACGCATGCCATAATTTATAGATAATATGTTAGCCTATAAATATTATCATCTTAAAAGGAAAACACAAATTAATTTACAAGAAAAAAATTAAATAAAGTCAGATATCATACTAAATTCAACGAAAAATTTCATTTCACCAAATAAAATCACCATCAAAATCTCGATAGTTATTCTCTTTTTCCCAAAAATCAAAACATGAATACATATTTTGAATCTCGAAATTCAAAATATGAAACGTTTCCAAGTTTAGAAAAGTCAAATGTGAATTTTCCAGTAAGGCGGAATTTCTCTTGAGAGCCCTATTTTGAAATCGGTAGAGAATTCAATAAAGCACCTAAAATATTAGAATTCAGCCTTTTCTGTGTTTTTTAGAGGCAAGAAATCATGGTTTTGAATAGCAGTCAAAATGTCCTAGTCCGCTTTTAAGGTTGCATTCTTTTGTAACCGTGTTTTATGATAAGAGAAAAGGTAAAGCTGTCACACATGTAAACATTGCGGCATCTCATACATATTTTCAAGAAGGTCATTGCAGATCTGCAAGCCAATGCCAAAGGTAATGTTATTTCCCTTTCTGGAAAAGCACAAAGTGAGTACCTTTTCACCTTTGGATAAAAGACTGCTATTATTTTTATTCATTAGCCTATTTAGATTACATCTGAGGTTGAAATTTCAATGCAAAGAATTAAAGACCCAATTCCACCGAAGAAACGTCGCGTAAGCAAAACTGGTGTAAGTTAAATCCGTCGAAACCAAACGTCCTCCCGCTGGCGTGAAGTGAAAGCTTGTAGAGATGAGTGCCAGCTCAGATGTCGTTCTCGTCATTTGACAGTGGTTCAAAATTACGAGGTCCGTTCCAAAAATCCCTAGTTTTACTTTAAAGCTAGACTTTAATACAACTAAATTAAACTTTACAACATATTGTTAAATGAAATTCACAAGCAAAAAAAATTATTTACGATCTATTTTTTGTAAAGCATTTTTAATGTATCAGAAAATATATGGAATAAGATAAAAAGGATAAAGTAGTTTTGATTTAACTAATAAAATATTTGTTTGTCAAAATTTTTTCGTGTAAGAAAGTTTTTGTTCGTTTCCGTATTATTTCTTTTGAAAGACAAGCTCTCTTCGGCAACCTTTTTTTTAAATATGGATTAACTGTTTTCCATAATCTTATGAATAGGAAATAAATGATTATTTCATCATCCAAGGTTATAATGTCTCCGCAGGATACAAAAAGAATCCATTTCATTCTCTCGTTGCAGTTCTCATTCCTTACTTTTAAATTAATAATTGAAATTTAAAAATCTCAAGTTTTTTACTCATATTATTAATACAAAACTATACATTTTATGCTATGAAATTGAGACTAACTATATCCATGTTCTAATCACTTTAGCAGAGGTTCGTTGAGACAATGGATTATATTTTAACTAAGTTAAACCGCTTACCCGCAGTTTCATGATTCCATTATAAAAAATGTTTTATCAAATTAATATACACAGCAAAATATTCTATATTATATATATAAAATGTTATTATATATATAAATTACTATTATGTATATAAAATATTATTATATATATAAATTACTATTATATATATATATAATATTATTATATCTCTTTTAATAGACTTGCATCTGTTCTGTTCATAGTGTACATGAACTTTCCAAATAGAATCAAATCCTATGATAAGGCACAGCTATAAAAAATATAACTGTCAGGTTTATCTACCTTCTCTGCTAGTTCATTTACCACCAAAGAAAATAACTAAACCACTACAGTTTTTTACTGATTATATGTACTACAAGCATACTAATCGTAAGCATAATCTTTCTACAACAAAAGACGAAAATCTCGCTATTAAACGTTTGATGATTCTAAGAAATTTGATCATTAAACTGGGATTTTCTTGAACAGTTTAATGATTTCGAACAATTAAATCTTTTGTTCAAAATTACATAAAATATTTTTTTTAAAATGGCAAAATTCAGTAAAAACATTGCTTGGAATTCTAATTGTAATCATTAAAATAAAAAATTTACATTTCAATATAGTGTACACTTGAGCTTCGAGTGAGCTTCGAGCACTGAAGTCCTGGGATGTTACACTTGATATTTTATTAATTTAAATTCCCATTAAAGAGTTCAAAAAGTTACTCAGAGACACTTTCTTATGAGAAAAGTATATTTGTGCCAAATTTAATTACTCAAGATCAAAAGGCTTGTTTTGTTAGACACCAACACACACACACATTATTCTTTATTAATTGTAAAATTTGACGTTTGAGCTGTCAGAATTAGAGATATAATTGACTAATTATAGCCAACTTTTTCTTTACAGCAGTGATACGAAAACTTCAAAATAGTATTTTAAAAGAAGCTCGAATTCATAATTATTTTCGAAAAAACATTAATTTCAATGGTATGTTCTAAGAACCATTAAAACTCAGAAACCACTTTGGATTGATGATTCATAACGCAATAATCTCTTTCTTGAACTCGAAGGTTAAAATTGTATGCAAAACATAATGTATACTTTTCCAAATATGATGAACTTCTGAAACAAATTTAACTTTTATAAGTACAAAGTAATTATTCTATATTTAAAAATATTTAAATTATTATTCTTATTTAACATTGACTTAGTAATATTTCTAAATAAAATGAATTGGTGACGTTCTGTTTTGTTCAGATTTCTTGGCTAAAAGAAGAATGTTTACAGCCTTTATTTGTAGTTGTTTTCTCTAGAATCTAATGTCTTTAATTAATTTAAATTTACAAGTATTATTTGCATACTTCATTTGATTGCATTGTATTTTGTAAGGGATGTAATTCTCATTGCAAAAGCGAAAGAGGATTCTAAAAAAGAATTACCACTGAAAAGTAAAAAATGTTATTTATCTTGATTGATCAAAAATTAAATGCAAAAATAAAATCGTTCTCAAATTTTCAAGCATCGCTTGCATACTTTATTTGATTCTATTACCTTTTAAGTTAAAGAATATAATGTCCACACTGAACACGAAAGAATTTTCCTGAAACAATTGTCGTTGAAAAGTTAAAAAAAGTTTTCTTGATCCAAATAAGACGCAAACATAAAATGGCATTCGCATTTATTTAAGGTATTTCTATCTTTTTAACAACTTTTTGCAATTCCCGTTACTTCAAAAGAATTTTTGTACAAAAATTATCTTTGTGTGTGTGTGTGTGTGTGTGTGTGTGTGTGTGTGTGTGTGTGTGT
>JAPMOQ010029835.1:2479272-2601407 GCA_026543055.1 Argiope trifasciata
ATTGAAGTGTGTTGAAGTTCAATATTTTTGACAAATTTATTTAGAAAAACCAAACATATATACATACATAAGAAACATATTATAAACCTATAACAGCATAAACATAAAACTTTATTAGTTCGCCATATTGGCTATAGATGGCAGCACGTTACCGCTTGAAAATTTAAGTAGCCATTATGGCGAACTAATAAAGTTTGAAAATATCCTATCTGTAACTCCGAACTGCTCGACCGTAGCGCTTCAAAACCGGCGCCAATCGATTCCTCGTGGTCAAAAACCCCAGACCCCCAAGTTTACCGGAGTTTATTAATTCTGGGGCGATTTTCGACTTGGCAACCATTCCTCGTATTATAGTATTAGATATGTTGTATAACACCTGGCACGTGATATAATATCTGAGAGATCAAGTTTAGTTTCGATTCTTTTGTAAAATTTGGTTTTTCTGGAAAAAATATTTAGATCTGAATAACATACTGACAACGCTTGAACATTTTCAAGTTCTTCTACATATGAACTGGCCATTTAATTAAAGAAAAATTCATGAATGCACTTAGTTTAGGATGTTATTCAAAACAATCTGATATATCACAGTGTTCTTTTGAAAAGTTTATCCATCATTAATTATATTTTTAACATATATTCTTTATACCATGGTGAAACTGGATCCAAGGTGGCGCTTTATGAGCATGTAAACTGATTTAAAAAAGTTTCTTATAAAAAAATGTCTTTTGTAAAATCTCGTTTTATCAGTAAAGATACTTATACAAATAAACTTAAAAAGCAAAAATTTATCTAAATATAAAATTTGATACAAATAAATATAGCCATTTCTGAGATACACGAAATACTAGATATTATAATAGACTTTTTATTATGTACTATATACAAGAATTGCTCATTTTAAATTATAAAATTTTGTTCGATTAATTCCTACATTTATATGCTGTTTAGTTTAATGAGTCTTAAATTCTTAAAGTTGATTAATTCTTGATTCGTAATTTTTCAATGAGAATAATATAAAAATATGATGACGTTAATGTAATTTTTTCCATGATAAAACGTAAGCCTTAAAATGAATTACTATTGTTTGGAAGCAGGTTCAAGAATCTCTTTCTTCCCAAACATTTCGCTAAACTTTTTTTTTTTTTTTTTTTTGAGAAACGATTCTATACCTTTCTGTAAACATATTTTCCAAATATGGGTCCAACAAAAAACGGAAAAAAAAAGAAAAAGAAAAATGCAAACGGCACGGAAATGAGATGCTACTTTTACCCTAAGTAAAAAATTTTAAATTGAATCTGAAACCCCAGTTACTTTTACTGAGCAGTGCAGCCAAAATGTAGTATTTCTTATGAAAATCTGAATCTTTCCCAAAAGAACAGGAAGATATCCATCATTCAAGAGAAAAAAAATTCATACAAGTTACAATATATGTAAATAAAAAAAAATCCTAAGAATAACGGGTATTTTCTTGGATTTCCTTTTTCTATGCTATTTCTTCAGTAAATTTACGGAGCAGTTCTTCTTCAAGTAGACCAAAGTTTCTTTCAATAAAAAAAAGTATTTCAAAACCTTATTCTTTACAGAAACCTATCTATATTTTTATGTTATAAGTTGGAAGCTGAGTGCTCTGTAAAAGAAAAGGAAGGAATATTTACATATTTTGAGATTTTAACACTTTATATCACATGGCAATCCGAATGTCATGCAAGTTTCTACTAAAATGCAATATATGACATATTGATAATATTATCTTTATTAACCAGTTAACTGTTTTTGACGAGTATATTCGTCATGGAGATAGCACATTTTTCGTTATGACGAGTTTATTCGTCAAGAATAATAAATAGAAAATGTAGTTACATTTTTTAGATACAATTTTATAAACATTTTTTGAAGTGATCGAAATAATTAACTGGTTAAAGGCGAAAGTGAATGTATCTGTTCCAGTGCTAGCATTCTTCAGAATATATTACTGAACATGAAGATTCCAAGCATGACTCAAATATATTTGTCAAAGTTTCATTTGGATTTGGATTTTTTGGATTTTATTGGCACAAGAGCCATGGTGTTGACTATGCTGCGTCAAACTGTATTTGTTTTATTATTAAAATATATAATTTCAGCAATAAAATGCAATGTAAAAACATTTTAAAAACATGAAGAATATTCAAATATGGTGATAAAAACCTATTGATTTCGAAAAAGCAAATAGATTAGTATGTGGTGTTTTATCAAGCAAATCAGAGAGATTGGAGTTGTTAAAATGGTATAAGCGTTGATTACTAAAGTTTGGACATTCAGTGAGAATATGGTGAACAGTCATTATGCAATTGCATTGAGTGCAAATTGGTACCTCTTCTCCAAAAAGTAGATGTCGGTGGGTGAATCTAGTATGACCTATGCGCAAACGGGTTAAGATTGTGTCCGCTTTTCTATTTGGAAGACATGGCCAAGGTACAACTCGAGGTTTTACGCTATGAAGTTTGTTTTCTGTCAGCAGATTCCACTGTATCTGCCATTTTGAGAGATAAAGCAAAGTTACGTGTTTTTTTCAAATCACTTACAGGGATATTGATATTTACTGTAGTAGTAGCTGATTTGGCGGCACTGTCCGCTCTCTCGTTGCCCACAATACCTACATGAGAAGGCACCCAACAGAGAAAAATTTTAAATCTACGAGAGAAAAGTCTACTGAATAGGTTTAGAATCTTATAAACTAATGGGTGATTTCTAGAATGAAGATGGTATGATTTTAAAGATTGTAAAACACTTAAGGAATCGGTGTAAATTATATATTTATCTTGAGGACTGTCGTATATTTTTTCTAATGCAAATAGAACAGCAGTTATTTCCGCTGTGAAAACTGAACAGGAAGGATGGATAATAAATGAAAAGACTACATTTGGAAAAATTACAGCGAATGAGACACTATCCGATGTTTTTGATCCATCCGTGTCTAAGCGTGTAAACAAATATCTCTAAGAGATTTAGTTTGAAATTTTAATTATAATTTTGACTAATAAAATATTAAGATAATAAAATTAAGTTAAGATTTGAAAGTTTAAAATTAAGCTAAAGTCAGCATAAGTGGTCTCTCTAGAACTTTCTCGCTTACTCTCTAATAAACATGTCATGCCAGAGAAAGCCTTATATGTCGGCATACAATAGTTACGAAATATTACCTTATGGAATAAATTTGGAGATTAATAAATTTCGAGTATCATTACATATAAACTATTAAAAAAGTTTTGATATTTACTATTAAATCATCTAAAATATTTGAACTCTCATCAATTTAATACTTGACACTTTCGCGTAATCTGAAAATTGTCAAAAGACACTTTATCTTGGCAGTCTTGGCGAATGTGAACTCTGACTCCGTAAAAAATAAGCAGGTATCATAATTTTTAATCTATTGTTATTTATATTTATCTTTATTAAATGTCAGATATAAGTTCAGAAATAATTCAAAATGAAAGATATTCTCCTATATACGTATTAAAACTATTTTATAATAAATACTTTTTAAAAAACAAATAAGTTTTTTACAATTTCGAAGCTATTTTTAATAGCATGAAAAGTTCGTTAGACTAAAGAGTAACGTGCGATTGCCAGAGCTGAGTTATTTTTAGCCAAATTTTCACCGAATATATTCATCTTAATTTTTGTTGCAACATCAAAAGCCATTAGTTATCATTTCTACTGGCCATTCAAGTTGGTGGATTTTTGGCAATGTTTTTTAGCAATTGTACTAGTTGCAAAACAGTTCATTTAACACTAAAATTTTACTTAAAAAGTCATAGCAACAAGCATCCATATTCATAAACAAAAACATCTTTCGGCCATTTTCTACTGAATATCTTTATATTTTTTAACTCGGCACAACTTAAACAGCATTTTGAATTTGAATTTCAAAAGCCAAAAGATAAATATTTATATCGTCGTCTTCGATGGCATTTTAAAGTCGAAAATTCATTAATTAACCTTCTTCGTATTCTGGATAGCTTTTTCTCGAATTTGATCCAATGCAGCTACAATCGATAAAATATAGTTTGAAGAACCACAAGTGTCTATAGAACCTTCTATAAGAACTACTTTAACCATAGTAAATCTAACTAGGCAATTTCAAGCACATCATTCCAAATTCATGATCTTTAAAATCTTTAGAAGTAGAAGTAGTTGTGGAAGCCATCGTCGTACTCTTAGAGTCCGAATCAGTTGCATTAACATGAATAAATCTTAGTCGATCACCACTTTTGTCAAAAACTAAATATTCTACGGCAAACTTTAGTGTTGCATTTGACATCGGTGATGTCAGTTCGGCGTAAATTTTATCACCGGCTTTATCTCCAGGGGTACCGTTGAAATGTACTACAAAATCAATATTAAAATTAAGCATAGGAACACCTAACTCTAGGCCAATATTTCCAAAGAAGGGAAAACCAATAAATGCAGTTTCATTTCCCTTTTCTTCAACTGGACTACGAGTTTGATTTTCGGATCTGTAGTAAACGTCATCGTAATCTGGTTTAAATTCAGCAGAATTTGAAATGCAAGCAGTTTTTGAAGAATTGCTACAAATGCTTACAGCTCCAATCGAATTCATAAAAAATGTCAGCAGTATAAAGAATGCTTGATACAAATGAATAACAAACATCTTAACTTCTTTAATATAGTAAAAGGTGAACAAAATGTTTCATGAATATCGTATATAAAACAAACGTTTTCTTTCCACTTTAAAAGCTCGTGATGGAAAATAAAGACTTCTTTTATTTAATTCATCACGAGATCAACTTGTGACATTTTGGGAAACAAAAATCATTTTATAAAAAGTAATGAATTTGAAAAATTAACTTTAAAAACGATGCATTTTTATGCCATGTATACACTCGACCAGTTATAAGACGTCCAGTTGGCAGCGCATGAGTAGAAAGACTGAAAAATGTTTTTCAGTGGATTTCAAGTTATTGTCCCAACAGGAGAACAACATGCCGCATTGCATTTTTTTTCCTTATTGTGTATGCATTTGTAGAACTTGGCAGGTTTGGTAAAATCCTATTTTAGCCCACCTCTGGCGACTTTTTCAAAATCTCGCCAATTTTTCAAAATAACGCCAAATTGAAAGTATTTGAAAGTAATCGAAAGTACCAATAAGATTAAATAGTTTGCTAACGGAGTTTAAATCAACCATTGAGGTTCCGTAGGGTTGCCGCATTTCTCTTAAATGTTGTCAGGGTGGCCATTTTAAAATCATTATCGCTGATAATTTGGCGTCAGAGGTGGGCTAAAATAGGATCGACCCGCAGGTTTTTTTGACATGAAACAATAGTTAACTTATAGGTTAATTCTAACTTTTTTTTACTCTTTATTCCTTTTGCTACCCCAGCTAATACGGGTGATATCCACCGATTGAAGGCATTCACTTGCGATGTTTGCAAGGTGAGGATGGGCGTGGTCATCCATAAATACGAATTCTGAGCCCATATCACTCCGAAATAAACGTGCATATTGTTCCAGAATGATATCCCGATAGGTTTGGCCTGTCACGGTTCCTATTTGAAAATGCAGGTCAGGGGCGATCTTATTTTAGCCCACCTTTGGCGAATAATAAGAATTTTTTGGCGAAAATTAAGAATTCTTTTTTCTTAACCTTTTAATTCAAATACTTTCGATTTGGCGAGATTTTGAAAAAGTCGCCAGAGGTGAGCTAAAATAGGATTTTACAGCAGGTCAGTTCTGGAAACCAGAATAATTTCTCCGCAAACGAACAATCCAGCACCACCATAACGGTATCGTTCAATGATGTTCTGTTGGAGGTAACGGGTAGTTGGTGCTCTCCATATGAAAGTTCGGCGAGAATCAGACTGCAAGATAAACCTGGACTCGTCGGAAGGCATCATACAAGCCCACTATTGTGGTGTCCACAATGTATGCTCTCTACTCCACGCTAACCGCAGGCGACAGTGAGTTGCAGTAAGTGGAACACATCTTACAAGCCTACGAACATATAAACCAATCTGTCCTAAGTCTTTGTACATTGTCGGCCTTGTAACTGTCGTACCAGTGGCAGAAGAGAACTGATGGGACAGGTCTGATGCTATGTTCCGTCTATTGCTTTTGGCAATAACGGCTCTATCCCAGTAAACAGTACGCTCTATTTTGGCGATTTTTTGGCGCCATTTCTCGGGTGATATTTATTTTCTCCTTGGCAACTTCACCCTTTCTCTCCCGTTAAAAGATGGTAACCTCGTAATTTGCGCGATGAATGATGTGATGTCATGATGATGTAATTCTTGTTTCATCCAATTATATTCAAGGCTTAGGTACTTGGCGTGTGCTTCACGAAGTCGTGTTTCGCCAATAGTCGCCAAAAACAAGATGGCGGACAAGGAGCGTACCGTTTATTGGGAATTAACCGGCAATAACTATCAAATACCGGTCCTCATTCAACTTGTAATTCGGGGACGATATGTGCTATAACGTCTATTAACATTACCATGATCTTGGAATAGTTGCCAAGACCTGGAGATTCCTCGTTCCTCATTCTTCTGGGGAATTCCAAGTTCCTCGGATGCTTCTAACTGGGTACGCCCACATTTCAGACAGCCGATAATTCAACAGCGTAAAAAAATCATCCAAATGCGACCTTTGTATCATAACTATGCGATTATTGCATTGAAAGGCTTATAAAGTGCTTGCGAACAGTTTTACTTATTTTCCCGCATTCCTTAAAATCCCTCTCTTACATTCTCGCCATTGTGACATACTATCAGTGTTATCTGGTGACTTCCTGCAATTTTCATATAATTTTTGAAGATGATTGTAATCATTTTGCTGGTGATATATGTATTTTAAAGTTCAATTTCCTCGTGATTCTGATTTATCCTTAATTTATGGGTATGAGTGTATTTTCTAAAAAAGTCACTCAAGTAATTAAATATAATTATGCACCAACCAGGCCAAAATTTAGAAAAAGGTAATGCAAACAGTTGTTTAGGGGTACTGCAATAGATGCTGGGATTTTTTTTGTGGTATATTCAAATTTTATTTCATTTTTTTCATTTAATTCACAAGGGTCATATTCTCAAGCTTATTTTTAAAAAATCAAAGTGCCGTTTTAATTTTCAGCATACTTACGCCAACATTTCTTATTAATTACGTTTTGAGGTTTTGTTATAGAGGTCTAAAAGATTAATTTATTTTATTATCTAAATATAAAGTCTGATGAATGAATAGTGTTCGGGTGAAGCTAAAAAAGTTGTAATTCTTTCTGTCTTTATTCTGAAAAATGTATTCTTTATTTAAATATTCCTTTTACCTTTTATTGTTTTTTATGAGATTTACTGCAAGCAGCTGTGTTGAATGTAATCCGAAATTAAATCTTTTGTTGTTTTCAGTTTGTCAAATTTCGTTTCTTGCAGTTACTTATGAACAGATTAAAGCTGAAATTAATAAAAAAGATTTTTAATTTAGAGTGTCGAGACTTCTATTGTCTAAGGACGTACTCCTGGAAGATCAGTCTCTTGTACTAATACATAAAAACTTTTAAAAGAATTTTGATATTTCATTATTTTAAAATCTCCAAAAAATCCTAACTATTATCAATTTGGCGATTTACAACTCAACTTCGCGGATATTGGCATAACTTGAACACTTAATCTGAAAATTGCCGAATTCTACTTTATATTAGCGGTCTTGGAAGAATCTGAAATTCGAAATGTAAACTAGGGGTCGTCCGTAACAAATAAATAAATCCCAGGTAACACATCCCGTTGCTCAATATTATACAATATTGTGCAATATTATATAATTTAATATTTAACAATATCATACAATATTGTACAATATATGTGTGCTACTATGGATGCCATAACTGAGCATCTTTATTCAAGCCCTCAAGTGTTTTGATATCCATTAACTATAACTTTTTGCGAGGCCGCGGTTGCCTGGTTGGTACAGCATCAGTCTGTGCATCAGTGGTTGCGGATTCTGTCCTCTTCTCGACCAAAGACCGTCGTGTTGGCTAATGGCGGGGCACGTTAAATGTGTCTTGACTGCAAAGTCCTCCAAGTTCCCATAACAAATGATACCTCTGGGGGTACTGAATCAGGGATGAGTCGGTCTCTGAATTGGATCAAAATTCTGACTTGAAGATGTATGAATGAGTTCAACCACCCCCTGAAAAGAGTTGTATCGTAGTGTTCGAGTAAAGTCGTACTTTCACCTTAACGGTGCTCGTTAACAACGAAAGGCGCACACCTCTGCCTTAATTCGAAAGAGCTCTGCTCATTCGGGCTTGGTATGACCAAGTGGCATTAGATCCACCCACCACCATAACTTTTTGCTCGTATGGATAGCAGCCTTTGTAACTATATCCTTCACTGTTTACATTCAAGTTCAAGCATAATTTTTTTTCTGTTGTTAGATATATTCATTTTTTTTAAATGTCAGAAATAATTTGAGTTGTAAAATACTCATCTAAACCTGCATTGAAACTATTTCGTAATAAATAATTTTTTTTTAATCAAATAGGCGTTTTTAAACTTTGTGACTTTTTTAATATACGTTAAAAGTTTGTTAAAGCACGTTTAAAATACGTTTAAGTACGTTTAAAAAATACGTTATACTTAAAAATATGTTAAGCTAGAGATTAATGTTCGATTTCCAGAGCTGAATTATTATTATTTCATCGAATATAATCGTAACAATTTTTATTCCAGACTTAAAAGCCGTTTCTTATTATTTCTTCAATCCATCCAATATAATGGACTTATGGCAAATTTTTGAACGATTGGTTCACTTTTAATGTGCTCGTTGTGAAACGGTGCATTAATCTTAAAATTTATTTAACCTGGTCATGTGAACCGTAGTTTAACCCCCCCCCCTCTCTCTTCTCTAAAATGAAAGCAACCGTATGATATTTCACCTTTATTCCCACGTAGCACAGTTTTTTGTAATATATTGAACAATATTGTGCAATATTATATATGAAACAATATTCTGCAATCAAGCAATATTGCGAATATTGATCAGTGTCCTACAATATTTTACAATATTTGTGTGCTACTAATGATTGGATTGGGAAAAAGACGGCGAAAGACCATGTTTGGCCAGTTGGCGGTTATTGAACATTGCGTCAGCGGGGGGTTAAATTCCAGTCTTCCCAAAATGTCATAACAATAAATGGTAAGATCGTAGTTGGACCCTTTGCTTGGCCTTTACAAAAATCCCCAACTCGTCAACCACGAGCCTGCGCCGTGTTTTTCGGAGGAGAACTCAAAAAAAACACATAGCCATAGGGATGCCAGAATAAAAAAAAATCGGGGTTGCAGGCTCTTGGCGAGTTATCGCCAATTGCAGAATAAGGGGTTCCAACTACGATTCACCCCAATAAATATTCATAGTCATAAATAAGAAAATTCACTTTGCCTTTTAACCATATTTTACTGAATAATATTTTTAAGTCAGCGCAACTTAAACAGCATTACAAGTTTGAATTTAAAAAGTCAGAAGATAAACTTTTATGCTGTCTTGAATGGCACTCAGCAGTCATTATCATTCTTCATATTCTGGATACTTTTTCCCGAATTTTATTTCAAGACCTGCAGCTATAATCGATGAAACGTTGCTTAATTACTTTGAAGAATCACAAGCGTCCACAGAATACTAGCATAAAACCTACTTTAATCATATTTAAGCTAAAGGGGCCACTTCAGACAAATCATTCCAATTTCAGGAAATGTAGAATTTTTAGGAGTCTCCAGAGTAGCAGCAGTAGTGGGAGCCGTCGTCGTACTTTTAGAATCCGAATCAGTATCAAGAGGAATAAATTTTAATACGTTCCCATTTTTGTCATAAGCAAAATATTCTAAGGCAAACTTTAACGTTTCATTTGACATAGGTGATGATAGTTCGGCGTAAAGTTTATCACCAATTTTATTTCCAGCAGTACCATTGAAATTGAGTACAAAATCAACTGTAAAATTAAGCTTGGGGACACTTAACACTAGGCCAACACTTCCAAAGAAGGGAAAGCCTGCAAAACCAGTTTTATTATGTTTTCCTTTTTCCGGACTAGTAGTTTGATTTTCGGATCTGTAGAAAACGTCATCGTAATCTTGTTTAAATTCAATAGAATTCGGATTACAAGCAGGATTTGAAGAATCTTCGCTACAAATGCTTGCAGCTTCTACAGAGTTTAGAGAAAATAATAACTGTATAAATAAAGCTTGATACAATAGAATAGCAAACATTTTACCTTCTTTAATCTAGTAAAAGTAGAATTCCAAAATATTTCATGAATTTCATACTTAAAACATTTTCCTTTGTATTTTAAAAGCTCGTGATGGATAATAAAAACTTCTTTTATATTAAATTCCTCACGAGATTAATTTGTGACATTTTGGGACACGAGAATCATTTTTAAAAACTGTAAATTTAAAAAAAAAATCAAGTTTAAACGATACACTTTTATAAACCAAACGAAATGTAACATATATATTGCTACCTTAATTTATTATTAATATGTAAATTCATTATTCATTTTCTAAAATATTGCAACCTTTTGAAACTTTCATTTCTTTAAATTTAATACTGGGTATAACCCTCATTGGTGAGAAATAACATTATCTACCTTTCATTTTTCAAATAATTTTCTATATAAATACACCTTTAAGGGTCCACATAAAATATTCTTAAACATAATGATGAAAATTACGCTAAAACACTTTTTTAAGGTTTATTAAAAAATATATACAGCAAAACATAGACAGGATGGAAAAAATGATTTCCTTGAAATGTAAGATGATGTAAAAGTCATTTTTTATGTTTTAATACATTCTGAAATTGTTGAGGAAGAGCCATAATACTTCTCTTAATTTTTAAATAATAAAATTTTAATTAAAATTTCAAAATCGCTCTGATGTAGACATTTGCATCCTTTCTTCCCCCATAATGTATATGTGGAGGGTTGGATTCTGGTGTCGGGCCAATGCGGAGATTGAATTTCACCAAGGATCGAACTCGTGACATTACGATTTGCAGTCGCATAACATATACGCTAGACAAAAGTGATCACCAATGTTTAAAGGCTGTTATTGGCTTATGAATATAAAACCACAATACATCCGACACATTAAACATAAAGTTAAATGTTACGTTAGCCGAATAATTGTAAAAATCTTTTGATTTTTTTTTTAAGAAATTAATATTTTGAATTATTTTGTCCAAATTTTCCTAGTAATGTAATTTTGCTTATTATATTAAATTTTAATTTGTATTTTCAATGTAATTATTGTTTTGCATAATTAATTAATATCCCTTTTTAATTAGTTTAATACTGTTTTATTCTTTCCTTTCCCATATTTTTTTTTGTTCAAAGGATACATTTTGAAAAATGGCGGGATTTTTTTTTTTTTTTGAGAAATTACGTTTGTTTGTTTGTATATATTATTTAAATGTCATTGAATGTTGAATTTTATGAATATCGTTTCTTTTAAATAATTATTACTCTTAAATAAGTTAACATTTTAAAGCTTACTAATGAGATTATGACATTTTTCTCCAACGTAATTATTTTTATTGATACTGAGACTTTGAAGTTTTCAATTTGCTCAGTGGAAATAACATGCAGCTTAAATTTGTATACATTGAATAAATTATTATTACAATTTCAAATTACACAATATAAAAGATATAGATACCATTTTTTAAATCTATGCAGAGCATGAATCACTTCATTTTAATTTGTCAAAATCATTACAAAACAAACAAACAAAATAAATAATATTTCCGTCATAATTTTTATTTTTATAAAAATATAAATAAAACACACATGAATAATGATTCGAAAAAATAATTATTCGAAAAAATATGATCAGATAGTTTTTCTAATGTAATTACCTATTAAAAATACCTCAAAAATTATTTATTATTCTGGACATTTGGAAAGAACATAAACATAGCATGATAAGAATGTCAAAGTAAATGATGAAATCAATTTTATTTAACGGAAACATTCTAGATACTAAACAGTTTTTTTATCACCAATAAAAAAGTAACCAATAAAGCAGTAAATTTAATAAACACAAGTAAGGTCATAATAAATATATATACACATAGAAATTAAATAGGATATAAAGAGGAGTAGGAAGGAACACTTTTATGTTTTTACAGAGTTTTATGTAGAAGTATTTTTTACAGAAATATCCATTTAGCAATGAAATCGGAGATAAAAAATATATATATAAATGCTGATATGGAAAAGGATTTTCAATGGAAGTATCAATATTTCTTGAAACAGAAATCCCCGAGGTCCACAAGGATATAGCATGAAATTACAACAATCAAACTCAGTTTAAAAACAAAAATGATAATTATCAGATAAAAAACCATTAATGAGAACAAACAGATTACTCTTTTGTTATTAAACATGATTACCTAGGAATAACTGAATAATATGAATTACTGAAATATAAAGAAAACTTTAAGATTCATAATATAAAAGTAAAACCTCATGATGCATTTTATTTTAAAGCCATCAAGTAAAAATCATATACATCATATTTTGTGTAGTTTTGTTCAATTTGGAAACCTTTATCTCAACACAACATAATTCGGTAATAATACATTCATTAAATGGCTTTTAATAAAAAATTGCACGTCATGTATTGCTGCTGCCGCAGTATAAAAATCACTGGAACAGTTGTTTTCTTAGTTTGTTTGTTTGTTTCCTATAGTTAGTAAATGGGCACACATTAAATAAATTCTTCAAATGATCGTAGCACATCACTGACTTCGAAATAGGCTTATAACCTTCTATTCAAATGCTAATAACCCAATTCAATATTGTTGAAAGGAAACTAAAAAAACATTTTACAAAGCAAATACTCTTGAATTACCCATTAAAGTAAGTACCCCACACCAATATTTCATCTTTTGACATATATTAAGAGACAGAAAATTACTCAAAGTTATAACTTCAATGTAGACAAAAGAAATGCTCTTCATACTTGGCGGAGAACGTTAATAAAGCTAGTTGATGGTTCGACGGGGTACCCGCCCTGCGCAGCATGAATATCCCCAGTATTATGGTTCATGACAGCGATACTGCTACTTTCAGTGGTGGCGGGGTGGTCGGCTGTATGCAAGTCCTGGCAGCTGACTTGCCCTTAACTGTATGCGGAGCGTTTAGTGCACACTGGATGCCGTCACAAAGTTCAGGTAAGACAGGAAGGTGGGTATGTGCGGGAGTAGAAGGCCTTTTTCAATGGGGAGCCGTTCTTCCTCAGTGGTGGCGGAGTGGGTGCAGCAAGCTTGGAAATTTATGAGTCCCGAGAGAGTAGCTTGTACCGGGTAGGGGGGTAGATTTGAGACTAGGCTATTGTTATCTAGGAGCGAATCAGATTACAGGCAACTAGGGTGGGTGTTGCTATTATGAGAGCTTTTAGTACAATTTTATGAAACTGATTTATTCAGCAGAACATTACGAAGTCTTTTTATTTTAATGTCTACGGTGTAAAGATTTATTTGTGCTAAGGCTTTATTGCCATTTTTGTCGAGGCTATTGAAGCTATTGTCGAGCTATCTCTTGGAATGGTTCATGACTGATGGCTTTGCACACGTTGGCAGTTTTCATGCACCATCTGGCTTGGCAAATTTGTCTGATGATTTGGTTGTGCTGTTGCTGGACTATTTTGATATTAGATTTTGCTGCATAATTCCATACAGGGCATGCATAAGTCAATACTGGAGACTCACCTAATACCATCAACTATGCCAAAATCATATACATCATATTTTGTGTAGTATTCATACTTGGCGGAGACCGTTAATGACAGACTCATCTACTAAAGCGTTGCGGATGAAAGTTTAAATACAGTGCGCATAAGTATATGACACGTTACTTTTATGTCACATGAATTGACCCCTTGGTAGATAGATTTGCATATCAGTGAAACTTCCTAATTTTTTAAAAATTCTTTTCCAATCTCATATGTGTTGCATTATACTAGCTGCATTTTTCGATTTCGTAAAAACTGTGCATCCATTTTTTTCTCAATCAAAGAAGATCCTGTTTGATCTGTTGTATAACGTATCATTTCTCTCCTCTTGCTTTAGTTTATAACCATTTCTTTTTGTAAAAATTTCCTCATTTCAATCAGAATCAAGACTATGTGTCAAGTATGAATTATTATTATTAAAACTATTTTGCTCTTCCCTTTAATAAAACTAAAAGTTATACTTAAAATTGTATATTTCTAATGCTGTGGTGCGACATTTTTATTCTATCATCCTAAAACCCATGATTACTATGCCATGCGACGGTCTAAAAATTAACTGTAATGAAAAAGAACTTCCACTTTCCCTGCTGTATATTTAATTACATTTTTTTCATGCTTGAAAATTTGATCTCCTATTCAAATTTTTGGTTATTTGAGTTTTGATTTTGTTAACCGGCACAAGTTAAGAATTTGTTCAGGAGGATACACCTGAAACAAACCTCCATCCATCCTTCAATTCAAAGATAGTGGCACAACTCGGTTTATTGTGTAGTATAAACTAGTAAAAGTGCACTTCAATTTCAACTTGATCTTCATATAACAGCACTTGGAAAAAAAAATGAAAAAAAGAAAATATTTTGACAATTATAGATAAACCAAATATAATAAGAAAATACTAGCTAATATATAAACCAAATCATTATTATTTAACACGTTGTAATTAATTCATCTTCACAGGATGAATTTAAGGCTTTTTTGATAATTCATTAATGTATGTTAAGATGCTGTCACAAAGTTACACATTAACTTCAAATTTCCTTAAAATTTCCTTTCAGCCATTTATTATTAAACGATTTGTAAGAAATCCATCGAGACGTGGACCAAAATTATTGGAAGGTAAAATTAAAACTGTAACCCAGCATGATACTGATGAATTTTGTGATGTTCAAGATTTCCAAGATCTTGTCAGACGTGTTAAAACAAATGAAAAATTTGATGAAGTAGCTGTTGAAGAAGCGTTTACTAAAGAAGATGATTTTGGAACAGCAATAGCAAGAACTATGGAACAAAAAGAAATTAATAGGTTTGTAAGACTGCATGCAACTTTTTAAAATCTACGTCGCAGTGACATATCAATTAATTTAAATTAATGTGAAGAAATATCTGTTGCTCGACAAACCGAAAATGAATTTCACTGTTGATCAAATACATAAAAATGCATTTTTTAAAATAAAAATATAGGCATGAATTCGCATTTCAAAATTTTATAATGGGTTGTTCTTAATTTTGGAAAAATTAATGAACTTGGATCCCTGGCATTTCGTTAACTTGTGTGAAATAGCTCACACATTGTATCATAATCACCACATAAAATAGAATACAGATAGCTACATTAATTGGGTTATTTTTTAATATGTTTATTTGTTTACTTTAAGACTTATTTTGCTTATGTAATATGTTTGAAAACATATTAAATAAGAAAAAAATCTTAAACACAAATTTTATTGAACTTTTATATTTTTTTAAATCATAATGTTGTTGTTATAAATGAACCCTTTACTTTTATCAACATAATTAAATTTCTGAATATCGCTGTGTTTTCTTCGATTTTAAAAGCTTGAATAAAGATATGTATAAATGATAAAGGGCCGTTCCATGGATTTGTCAACCAGAGCGTTTTGTAAAAAGTATTTTCAAAAAAATGGTTAACCATCAATTTTAAAAGACCAAAAGTTGCTCTTTCCAATGGTGTTATTTATATTCAAGTCAAAAAATATCTAGGACCTAATTTCAGTTGTTGAAGAGCAGCATAGTAAAAATTCGTAAATTTTGAAGCTGTCACAAATTATCTTTGGATATAGAATTTCACTCTTAAGAATTATTCGTAAATTTTTCAACATAGCACCCTATTTCTTATGCATAAATACTAATAAATAAAACTTTAAAACTTATCATTACATTTGTTTCCTGCTTACTATTCAACTTCTAATGAATACACAAAATCTCGATGTCACATACATGATAGAAACTTGCATTTATTATAATAGAGTACTAATTATTAAAGCAAATATTTTCCTATCACCAATGCAAAGCTAGTTTGACTGTATGACGAAATAAATGTTGCCAGATTTTTTACAATTTTAGTTTGGGAGTTCTAGGCTATCATGTTTGTGACAAACCCTATCATGTTTGTGACAAACCCTATCATGTATGTGACAAACCCTATCATGTATGTGACAATAACAGAAATTAAATTTTGCATTTACAAAAATAAGGTAAATATTATAATAATAAGTAACAGCATTATCTGGCAACTCTGAAAGCTTGTATATCTGGCGTGTAAGGAAACGTGTGCCAAAGTATTATTCAATGTTACATGTAAAGGAAGCCCATTTCTTGCTTAAAGAACAATATCCTGATTGCCAAATTGGCTACTCCCAATTTTGTAGCTTGCGTCCACAAAATGTTCTTTTAATTAAAGATACTCCTGACAACCAGTGTAAGTACGTCAAATACGAGAATTTCCAAATGATGTTGGGTGGCCTAAAACTACAATACAATCACCAATTTTGGGGGAAAGTCCTGTGTTCAGAGACTACAGACAATAGTTAAGTTTTACAGTCAGACTGCTGGAAAAATAAGTGTGAAAATTGTCGAGATGGAAAATTCCTCACAATGGACAGTGTAGGCCCAAAGTTTACAGCAGAAACACGCGTTCATTGGAATCAGTGGGTAAAACTCCAGGACACCAAGAGGCTTGAAATCAAATCTTTTGAGGGTTGTGCAGCCGAACTGCTGTATGAAATTAAAACTGCAATATATGATTTTCAGGAACATGTTCATATTATGAGAGTCCAGGCCTCTGAATTTGAAAGCAACAAAAAGAATGGTTTATTTCTTCAACTCAACTTTGCTATGAACTATTCATGCGAATGGCAAGGGGAGGTACAATCAGCCTTATGCAGTCAAAAAAGCGTAACTTTGTTCACCGCAACACTGTTTGATGTTAAGAATACTAAATGTTTTCCCATAGTATCAGACACAGGAGATAAAAGTAAAAACACTGTTGCTGTGTTTCTTACCAACCTCTTGCTACATAATTCAAACGAAAAGTAAATCCAAATTAATTATTTGGACTGGTGGGGAATTCAAAAATCAGTACATGGCCTACTTCCTGTAACTGTTAAATTCTAAATTTCAAGATGATTTTGAGTCCATAGATTGGAAGTACACAGCCACATCACATGGCAAAGTTGTGGTTGACGGAACAGGTGGCTCCGCCAAATCACGGGTAAGTGCAGAAGCAATGAGGCATAGGGAAGTTGTGCAAACTGCTAAAGATTTTGTGATTGTCATCACAAAAATTATGCCCTATGTAACTGTCGAGTGATTGATTGAATTGATTGATTGGTCAGGCGCAATTGAAATAAAAGGCATTCAAAGTATACATTCAATTATTAATTATAACTCTGAATTACACTTTTATATTGACTGTAGGTCTTTGGAACCAGTTATAGTTCAGAGATGTTCTCAAAATGATCTGGTGAAAGTTAAACATTGCAGGAACATTTATTTTGGCGAAAGTTGATGGGAAAAAAAAGATACAAAAATTTTGTTTGTCAAGTTTTGATCTTCGGTGAAGGAGAGAATTTACCAGTTTCGTATCAAAAAAAGATTTCCTGCAATACATTTTCATATGTTGCAAATGCTAATCAATATGACCCAGACAGGCATGATATTTTTAAAGTATTGCCAACATCTGTAATTTCAAACAGGCTTGTCATATTCAGTGAAAATGTTGATGCAAATGAATAGTACCTATATAGAATATTTAGTATTTTATGACTTATGATTAATTATTTAATCCAAACCCTAAGTAATGTATATTTTATAAAAGTACATCATAATTATCTATATTTGTATTTGGATTGATCATTTAAGGAAATAAATTGTATAATATGCCTTTTAAAAATATCCCTTTTTTACTCTGTCACATACATGATTGCCCCGTCACAAACATGATAGGCAATTATTTTTTTAACAGCCCAGATTTCAAATGTATGAATAAAACAAAAATGTACTATTAAAAAAAAATTCAGCCTAGAAACCATCATACATTAGCTGAAATAAATTTGCAAAGTGTTGCACATGAAAAGCACTTCTCCAAACTGTCATATACATGATAGCTACAAATTTATTTACTATACTTTTATTTATGCTGCAATATTTCTGAAAAAATTTGTAAATGACAACAAGAGCATCCTGTTTAAAGTAAAAATTTAAGTTCAAAAAAATTATCATCATTAGTAACTTTTAAGAAATTATTTGTGGTCAAAAATGCATAAAAGCTTCACATACGTGATCGTGAAACGACCCTAAAAGATATTTTTAATTCTGTAAAACTTTTACATTAATTTCAATTTTAAATTTACATTTTTAGTTGTTAAAGTTTTATCTTTCCATGATTCTTCTCTCACATATAAAGTTTTCAACGGGACACTTACATTGATCTGGATGGTCACCAAGGGTTATCGCCAAATAGTAAACAAAGGGAGTGAGGCTATAAAATAAAGAACTGAAAGTAGAATTTTAAGTAAATGATACTCTAATAGTTTTAAGTTACACATGCAATTAAAAATTGTTAGGAAAACACGATTTATGATGGGATGATTTAAAATTGGTAAAATTTAAAATGAAACCTATTAAGTATTTTAAAATGTATTAGCTATTGCTATTATTATATAACTAGGATTATTATCGATATTATATTGCTGTAATTATTATTATTATATATTATTGTTTATATTCTATTTTATATAAGCATTGTTATTTTTAAAGTTATTATTATTTAATCAAAATTGCTATTTATTTGTTTTATGTATATGAGTAAAAGCAGATAAATTTATAAGATTAATATTTTTATTTCAAGTAAAATTTACTTTGAAATTACATTTTTAAAAATGTACATTGTTTTTTTAAGGATTTTTTGTAATGATTATACATAGTTTTAATTCTAATTCATTGAATCATTACATTATTTAATTTCTTTGATAATAAATAAGAATATCACAATTTTTGCTGTATTTTTAAATAATTTAGTAAGGCTTTAAAATTTTTTTGATGTAGTAATAGGCTTTTCTCTCTGTAACATAAATTCAGTGTTTTTCATCATTTACAAGACTTTTAAATTTGAATGAAATTGTTTTTGTTATTTTTTAATTAGGTATTCTTCTTTCCTTGCACACTGAATTATAAATTTTTTATTATTGTATGCCTCTTATTTTATCATTGGACTTCTAGAAATGACTTCTCCTTCATTATATAATACCGTTCTTATTTAGATCACTCCTCGTTGAAACTCCTGATCTCTAACATATGTAACAAAAATTACTAATATTCCCAAAACTATATGAATAAGTCTTTAGCAATTAAACAGCATTCTTTAATGGTCACCAAACATCCTAAAGCAAATGTATGATCATTAAGCCATGAAGAAAGTACTTTTATTCATATCACATAATTAAGAATTCTAAAGAAGAAATAACAGTATAAAGTTTAATGACACAAAATTTTTACACAAAAAACTGCCAATATCCATACAATGATAAGTTCCTTTAAAGAAATAATATTACTTATTTATATATGCTAAAAATGTGCAATTTATGATTTGTGTTTTATGTCTTAAATCTAAGACTATAATAAATTAAATTCCCAGTAGTTACTTTTGTATTTTATGTTACAGACAAAGTACTGAACATGAATTATTTGTTAAAAAACAAATTATTAAAAGGAAGTATTTCAAACATGAACTAGAAACCAATCTTCTGACATATGCTGCGAAACAACAAATTCGCTACTTGAATAAACTGAATCCTGCAGAATGGACTCCAGAAACTTTATCAAAGTGTTTTCCTATTACAGTTACTGGTGTGAAAGTAAGTAGTATATTATTCTCTCAATTTTACATAACCATATATAAATTTTAAATGCTAAATAATTAAGTACAATATATTCTAAGTAATAATATAAAAACCATGCAGTCTTTATTTGTATCATTTGAAAAAATGCACTTCACATACTTTCTATCTACACTTTTTTTACATTTTATGCATTTGGAAAATGCACCACAATCAAATTTTTTCCTTAAGTTTGCTATTATTTGTGGGAAAAATTAATTTAAAATTCATAATAAGCCCACAAAATACAAGGGAAAAAAACAAGGGTTGAAAAAAAAATTACTTCTAATCTAAATTTTGCTCTTTACTAAAAGACAAAATTGTGCTTATAATAAGTATTATTAACTGAATTAATTATTATTAACAGTAACTATTATTTCAACTGCATGCTCCACTCATATTAAATATAAATTAAAAATTGTAAACTAAAATCAAAATGAAAGTCAAGCATCTTTATATAGCATCCTATTTTTTTTAAAAAATAGTTTATATTAAATTTGTTGAAAAATAAATCAATATTTCACCATCTTTTTTTGGTGAAAATGTGCTTTGGGTCCCCTGCTTGGCGCATTTTCAAAAAGTCGCCAACTGGCGCGTTTTTACTTGTCACACAGAGTTGAATGCTCTGACAGACACAACGCAAAAAAGCGCCAGTTGGCGACTTTTTGAAAATGCGCCAAGCATGGGACCTAAAGCATATTTTAACCCTTTTTTTAATATAATTTTGTATTTTCTCTATTATTTAAACTGTGAATAAAAGTGTCTTTTTAAAAGAAAATTTAATAACTCAAAATTTTTACTTTTAATAATCCTTATCAATTCAAAGCATTTTTTTTATTATTATTATTATTTTACTGGAATATTGTTCCAATTGCTTTCTCTAGCAGGACACTGCTGTCCTCAGTAAATTCTGTTTGACTTAAAAAAAAAAATCTGATTGAGTTATAATAGACATAAGATTTGCATTTCAGACGTCAGTTTTATAATAGATAAATTACTTGGTTTCAAAACCTTTCTCTTTGTCAACAAATCAACTTAGCTACCTGCTGTAGTCATATAATTAATCTATTTTTTAAAATTCATAATTACTGTCGAGTTTTATTCAGTTATGTTTGATTATAAGATATAGTCAATTGATTTATTCACATGCTCTTAACATAAAATAATTTTTAGTGCATCATTTTAAGATACAATTTTTAATAGCTACTTTTATATGTTATGTGTTATTTAAATAATGTTACATAATATGTTTTATAAATTTAATTTTAAAATAAAATGTTATTTAATTTTAAAAGCATATCATAATTTTAAATGTTTACTATAAATTTTTCTCTTCTAAAAAGCAATGTATTTATATCATATACCCAATTATTGAATAAGCCAATATTTAAATTTTATGAATAGAAATAAAACCAGAAAATTGCATACTTCTTATTCAATAACACATTCATATTTAATTCCTTTCAAAAAATTGAGTTAAACAGTTTAATTTTTATTCAATTCTACAAGTATAAGGAATTAATTTATTGATTTTTGTATCTATAGAATAAATTGGCAAACTTAAAATGTTAGAAATTTTGTCATCTAATTTCCTACTGAAAAAGATAGATATAACGATGCTTCTTTGCTTTAAACATCTATTTTTTAATTTCATGTTATTGTTATAATAGTTTTAAAAATAAGCTGATTTTCTTATTTTGTGGATCTTTTTCGCAGAAACTACTGAAAAGTAATTATAAGCTCCTAACACCAGAGAAAATAAAAGCACATGATAAAGAAGTAGAAGATAGGTGGGAACTTCTAAGAGCTCGAAAATACTCAGACTCCATAACATTTTACACTCAACGCATGTGGGATGAAGGCAAAATTTTAAAAGATAATTACAATGGGAACCTTAAGTTACCAAATGTGCCAAGTGAAACTGAAAAAATTATCAAAGAGGAGAAAAGCACAAAAGCTGGAGAATTCTCTGCTATAATTCAACATTATATTAAATATAAAAAAGAAAGAGAAGCGTTAGGTAAAACTACTTGCACAAGTACAGAGCTTCAAGTCAATATTGGTGCTATGAATTCATTGAAGAATGAAGAATCCAAAATCAATAAAATTGTACTTAATAAACACAATTATGTCTCGCATAATGAAGATCAAGGAACTTTAGATTCATTCACTACAAAATCTAGAAAGAAACGGCATAATATTATAAATGATTCAGAACTTTTACATAGTCAGTTTAAGGAAAATTTAAAAGAAGAGATGCAATTTCATGAAAAAAAGTTGGACTCAGAATACATCAAATGGCTTAAGAAGCAGTCAGTAGAATTGAATTCTCCACCAACTTCAACAAAGCCATTTAATACAAAACAAGCATTTACAAAGATACCCAAATTTGATAATGACACAGTCGAACTTAAAAGAGAAAAACAAAAAGCTGGAGAATCTTTTTACATGTATGACGAGAAACACGGATATCAATATCCTGCAGGAAAGCATATCAAAGGAAAGATTCGTGTACCCTCCAAACAGCAGAAGCAAGTATCTGTATACAGAGTTGGTGACTGTGTATATGATGTAGATGGTGAATTTCTTTATAAAATTGTTGGATAAACTATAGAAATCATTTCATGACATTTAAATATAAAAGTTAGTATACATGTTTCTATATTTTGGTAATTAATATCGAGCTGGAAATAAATTATTATGCAATTGAATTTTTATATTCTTATCAGAGTTTAAAAACATAGTTACATCATGTAGAATTCAGTCCTTAATCCAACATTGCAAGATCTTACATTTTAAAATATTATTAATGGTTTACAAATTTACTTTTGGGCCTTGAAATGAAAGGCTATATATTAAATCACATTTACTTAAATACAGCTGATTTATTGAATTAATAATACAGATATTGTAAAAGATCAAAAAAATATTTACTTTGCTGAAAATTGCATTTTTATATATGTAATTTGAGCTTTTGTCGCTAAGATGACAATGTGTGTGTATATATATTCCTATTAACAAGCAAATTAAAATTATTATTTTGCCCAAAATTTTTTATAAATTCATTAATTATAGAAATTTAATTTATTCGTTAAAAAATAGCATTGAAAAGTTTTTTGAACTTCAACATGATTTAAAAATCTAATTTGTGTTGTAATATGTCCGATCTTTATAGCAGATGGGCAAAATTTCGCTTCATTTTTAGTTAATAACAATTTTAATCAAATTTTTTATTAAAAAAATTGTTCCTACGTGGGCATTCCCAACCTCCAAGGTATGCCTAATTTGGTGGCTCTAGGGCAATGATCTGGCCTATTGAGTATCAACACACACACACATGTTGAGCTTTATTATTATAGATTATATATGTATATAAAAAAATGA
This sequence comes from Argiope trifasciata, assembly GCA_026543055.1. Taxonomy (NCBI): domain Eukaryota; kingdom Metazoa; phylum Arthropoda; class Arachnida; order Araneae; family Araneidae; genus Argiope; species Argiope trifasciata. The sequence continues at coordinate 2,502,617 of JAPMOQ010029835.1, forward strand.
TTAAGTTCTATATTTTTATAGCGATTCTTATTTCATATTAATTAGGATTTAGATACATTAAATTATAACTAAACATTAATAAATGTTTGATAACTGAAATAAAGATAATTGCTATCTCTTGAAATCATTACTGAGTCTGCATGACCACATTTTAAAAATAAAACAGAATATTTCTACTCCCTCTTCAGTTTGTTATGTATTTGACACAGAATGCTTATATTATAAACAAATTGTGTATTTCTGACATATTTTTTTATTATAAGTAAGAAGTTAAACGAAGTGTTATCACAATTTTTTATTAGCATTTGAACCAATATTGACAATACATAAAAGCTCATTTTAACATGTTATTCATTCCACAATAGACAAATTTAAATGTGTTTTAAAATCAAATAGGAAATACTACTTCTGGGTGCATCAAAACTTCCAATAATTTATGTGCTATATTATAACAGATGCAACTATTCTAAAAATACACCAAGAAGATTAAATCTTATTTTAACAAAGTTTATTTTTCATAATTGGTAAATTCAATAAAAATATTCTTATATTTAATATGTTTTCTGAAGTAAAAGAAAAAAAAATGAAAATGTATTGCATTATTCACAAAGGTAAGAAAATATAAATATTCTAAAGTATAAGATAATATTCTATGTATCAGTTAAATGCAGAATCGTCATCACTAAATACATTGGAAGCATGTAAAAAGCAATCCAAATGAATATATGATTCTGAAACTAAACTAAAATGAAATCAAGATTTTGAAATACTGCCATATCAATAGTTTCTATAAAACATTGATAAATGAATAATAGATTCATCAACGAATTAAGATTTCTAGGTGACAGGTTACTGCGTAAAAAAATTAAATACTTTTCTCTAAGAGTTGTAAAACAAGATATTTTCTGCTACTCATCTCTGCATATGTGCACTCAAAAATTATAATCTCGCTCATTTATTAGCAAAAAAAAATACAAAATATACATATCTTTACAATAAATTAAAACTAAGAGACTGGACTGATATCAAATCAAATTAACAAGCTTAAAAGATGAATCAAGTAAATTGCAATACTGTACACATGACTATTACAATCAGCAAATAATATTCAAATATCTATTATATATTTTGTCAAGTATGAATGGAAATTGTACAGAATAATAGTATAGCTGATCCAGATTATCATAGAACAATCGTAGATAATGCTTATAATCGTAGACTATATTTCTAAGCATGCAGAGAAAAATAATTAAGTGATACATTTATTGATAGAATAAGGTTTGAATTTTATTGAATGACAGAGCTGATGAATATCCAATGATACAATCTTAAAAGTGACAATGTTCTTGAATCTTTCCTTTCCAAATGAAAAAGTTATTAGCATAATCCACAATATAGACCAAATGGAAAGATCATCATTCCAATCTCTTGACAATAAATGGAACTTGTTTTCTTCGCTCTTAAGTCGTACTTGGAAAAGTATCATATTGTCAAGGATTTCGACCTAAAAAAATTATTTTAAAGGAAATTCAAATTTAATTCAATTAATAAACACTACAGAGAATATAAGTATTTTGATCATGTAAACAAGCAATTTTCAAACTCATGCTACATGAAACATACTTTTCAAAGACACCATAAACTATCTAATCAGACATACTGTGTTTTAAAAAATACAATAACGATAAAAATTGCCTATTATATTTTCTTTAGAAATCATGATCTGCCTTTTATTACTAAAAAATGGATTAATTAGTAACTGTTAAATATTCAACATATTTTAAAGCTATGCATCATTCAAAAATCTTATTTTAAATCAATTATTAATCTGTAATAATCGTTCATTCCTATAGTATTATATATTTAAAATTGACAGAAAATAACCCAGCAATAAAGAGTGAACTTAAATTTCAATTCTAACTTATTTAGCAAAGAAAAGCACATGCAAATGGAAGTGAATTGAAAGAGTTGCAAGCATCTTTTTAAAATCTAAAATTTTTTTTCTTCAAAAGAATAAAATAGTAATAGAATGAAGATTAATAGCATTAGTTTTTATTTATTACAATGAAACATGCAAAAAAACTTTCCTGTCTAATATATTATTATTGAAAGATTCAGATAAATTTAAAATACTGAAAAAAGAATAAATAAATTACAAATTCACAATAGTTAAGATATTAATATACCAAAATATTACACTTTCATAATATATCAAGAATAAACAAAATTCATTTCACTGAAAACACAATAAATATATTTATTCAAAGAATATACAAATATTAATTTATGCAGAGATGCCCTAAAAAGCAGCAGGTATGCAATGTGATGTACTTCTGAAGAAAAGCATTATTGTAGTTAGGCAAAAAAGAGCATCAAAGAATTGGAAGCAACACAAACTATACGACCATAGTGCTTGATACATCTGCTGCCTACTATAGGGCACAAGTCAGAACAACAATCATACTTTGCTAATATCGATTACCACTAAATGATTGGCTCATGGCTTGACGAGCAGCTCCAGATACTGCACTTGCAGCAGCATTCTGTACATGTGGGTTACGCAACACTCCAGTGGTAAATTCCTCCTGGGCCTTAGCAAAACTATGCTCCGTTCCTCTATAAATTCGGTGAATCTGAAAACAATAACAATTGCCACTTTTTAATATTTATCAAATAAAATTTTAAAAATGACATTTTAGAATTTTAAATTTTAAATTAAATTGCAATTTTCTGAAAAATTTTAAATGGCAAATAAACAAATCTATAATTAAAATTAAAAATATTTTATTAGCTTCTTCCTTGATTAACATAAAAAAATTACAGAATTAAAGGAAAATTATTATTCTATTAAAACAAAAATTAGAAGCAAATACAATTAATATAAATATATATTGTGAATTTCCATGAATTTTTTCTTTCCTTTAAAATGAATATCACATATAAAATAAAAAGACATTTTCTTGCATAAGTTAAAATAAGAAGAAAAATAAATTTTAATAGGAAAATTACAAAAAGAATGCATTAATCAGATGGGTGATTATTTAAGTCTTTTTCAAGAGATATATTAATAAATTACACCAAAATATTCCCACATTTTAGAAAGTAAAATAACTAAGTACAGAAATTAACCCCCAAAATGACAAGGAATGACTTCAATTACAATGACTTTTGGCAGCTGAAATTCATAATTTTAATCCACACAAACTTAATTTCGATACATTGAATCTTTATATAAGCTTCTTGTACGATAAGTTTTTTGTTAACTTTTCATTGGGAGAAATTAGTCTTATAATCCTCAACAGGGTTATATGTTTAGAATTAGTGACAATAAAAGAAATATCAGATAAACAAAATAAAAATTAATGTGATTAAATATACAACTTAAACAAATTTACTACTACAATTTGTAGCAAATTTTTAACTAAGGAAGCTCAAGCAAACAACAAAATAATGAAAAACACAGCTAATACATAAATGTGCCATGGCTATTAAAAATAACAATTTAACTTTCAACTCAAATAAAAACTATTACATGAAAAAACTTAAATAATAAAACTATTAATCATAGAATACAGTAAAAAATTTATGAAAAATCAAAGAAAAAAAAAAAACCTCTACATTAGCCACATGAAGAAACATAATTCAAGACTCCTATTGAGAAGTTTATGAAGAGATCTATAATTAAACATTATGTAAAGCACAATATGTATGAGAAAACAGAGACATTATGTGTTTGAAAACGACATATTCAGCCTAAATTTCAATATTTTTAAAAAAAGGAGTTAATGTTTATTCATGTGTGTATATGTGTGTGTGTGATTATACTGGTATATTTTGAAATGCTCTCTAAACTGCATTATCTTAAGGATCTTTTAGAAAAATTGAAGGATGACCAAAGATTCTTACAAAGGCAAAAATAAAATCTAAACTGAAGCCAAAATCAATAAATTCTGAGATTTTTATGAAGGTAATATTTTTTTTTTCTGAAAAATCTGGAAGCAAGAAAGACAAAAAATATTCAATAGTGTTTTAAATCCCTAAAAAATAGGACAAGAGGATTAACTAATAAAAATGAGAGACTAAGTTATTGATATCATGCACAAGAAATTAGGGTTAGTCTACCACCAATATAAAATTGGTATATACTGATGGCTGCTAAATACAGTCTTGGAATAGACTAAGTTTGTTACCATTCACTCAGAATACTTTACATAGCATTCTCAAAAACAATGAAATAAATCTTTAAAAAACTTTACCTTAAGAAGCATGAAAAATGAGGCACCGGCAAATATGCAATGAAGTACAGCTATCAGCATTGCCAATGTTCCAGATGCTGGACTTACACCTATAGCTTTCATAGCGACAATGAATCCACTACAGAAAAAATAGTAACAATAGAAACTCCCTCTAAGTATAGAATTAAATCAAATTTTATACCATTTTTTTCTTCCAAATAATATAAAATAATTGCTTCTAACCCATCATTTTTGCAACTTATTGTTTTTCATAACTATTTAATGTAAAATCCCAGCTGTTTATTATAAATTAAAAAATAGAATCAAGTAAATAACTTAAAAAAAAAAAAGATTACTGTGATTGAAATTGAATTCAATTAGAGTAATGAGTATCCAGTATTGGTATATAAAAAAATGAAGGGTTTGATGCAAAAAATGATATAGTTCTAACATAGGAGAATTTGAAGTTGTGTGTACTATCATGTGATAAAATAAAACCTTTTTCATTTGGTGCCCAAAAGGTGTAACTTCAATTATTAGTTCTCAAACTACTCAAGCGATGGAGCTGCTTGTCTCATTAGTTAGTTGCAATATACATATATCTCCTGAAGCTATAGACAGATCGGGGCTTTGGAAACATTCGAAAAAGTTGAAATATATACAAGAAAAGTTGAAATATTTTTTCAACCATGTGAGTATATTGTTATAGAGAAGACAAGTGAAAAGTTTACTTTTACTAAAGTTGGCCAAGAAATGACTTTCTTTGTTGACCATTTAAAAAGTTTCTTCCTGATAACTGTTTACATCACTTCCAATAGTGACAAAAGGGAAAAGTATTTTATAATGAATAATAGTTTTTACATATGAAAAATCCCATACTAATATAGGAAACATTATGTAAAAAGAATGTTGGTCTACTCCCTAACAAAGCAGTAAGAAGGTTCAACACTCAAAATATTACTCCAATATTAAACAAAATTATGCAATCTTATTCCCATATCCTTCAACTGAGCCCAAAGTATAAAGATGCAATGGAACTAACTAACTTGCAAGTATGTCCTACAAAATGATATGAAATTCCATGATGGTATAAAACTTGATGACACTGCAGAGGAGCCTGACATTACAAAGGGGGAGTGAGATGATTAATAGAAATACATTTTTTTTTTTGTTTTTAAAGTTAAAATGTATATATATTTTTTAGTTAATTATTTTTATTTTAACTTATTATTAACTTTATATTACAGTAAACTTCATTTTTATCATGATATATCTTTCATGGAGTTAGACAGATTGTCAATTTGCTTGCAAGAAACAGGTAGCTCCAATGTTCCAACATGTGCCACATCTACAAGATATATTTTTCAGAGAAAATACTATAATAATACACAGACAATCTCATATTATATACCAATAATTGGTATATAATAAGAGATTGATCAAAAGGAAAAATTTTCTACAATTTGGAATTTAGAGTTTTTAAATGTTTTTTTTTATGGCTTTTTGCAACAAACCCTTCAATTACAGGCATTTTATCCAAACCTATTCACAATGAGACTGATCATTAAATGATGAGTAAAAAACATTTATAGAAAAGTGAAACACTTTATTTTATAAGAAAAATCAAGTGCATTATTAAAATCCGGTATTTATCATATGAGTAAAAAATATATCGCAATATATCAAATATATAAGCTTATTGAAGAAAATACCTTTTTAAAATTAAGTCAAACAGCAAAACATAACATACTACCAAAATGTGCTAATAGCTATAATAAACTGAATAATAATAAAAAATTTTTAAAAAAATGCATTATCTTGTACTTACCAAGAACCAAAACTTGGAACTCCAATGGCATAGATGACAGATAAACAAAATTGGAAAAAGAAAATAAAAAAGAAAACCATGAAGTTAAAAGAACTGTCTGACCTATAAAAAGAATTGTAATTAAAAGTTAACTTCCATATATTTAATATATTATTCTTATGAAGTAATATTTGTAAAGTATTAAGCAATAGGCAAAGTTATTAGAAAATACATAATTAAATTTAAATCTGAAATTCCTAATGAATCCCAAACTATTTCTTACAGAACTATTCTATTTATTACATTAATAAAAATGTTAAAATTTTATGAAAAATTTGATACAATCAAACCTTGAGTGGATAATTTTCTTGAAATCTGTTTTACTAGATTAGAAAAGTTCCTTACATTCAGTCATATTATATATATATGTTTACACTATAATCAAAAACATATGTACAAGTTAAATACTGTAAAACTAACTAACTTGAATTATACAAATCCAATGAACCACAAAAAAAATTTAATTAGCTAAAAATTCTAAAAGTAAAAATAGCAAGATAAACAGGAATTTTTAAACTAGAAATGGCAAAAGAATCTATTTCTAATATAAATCAAGTTAAGAAAAAGAATCTAACAATTTCAGTAAAAAACTGAATATTACACTAAACTGCAATAAAATTTTAAAACAAATAAAATAATTATCATTTAACACATTCAAAGCTTTAAAACTGTAGAATTTTTAATGGCTATTTAAAAAGGAATACAATTTATAATAATAAATCACGAATGACTAATAGTATTTACTGACAATATAACAAGTTATTCCATGGAAGAAAAAAAAAAAAACTTAAAATTATCAACGGCTTTTTAACATTGTGTGAATTAAAATTTTAAAGCATTAAAAAACTATCAAATCATAATCGAAATAGAAATTAAAAGCAATGCCTTTAATTTTTTTAATTAATTTAAAAGCAGGCTTAATTTAATTAGCCAAGCTCCAATATATTTCAGAATAACAGATTTCCAACATATTGTACAAATGATAGATTACCAACTATTGAACAAGATAAAAAAATAATTATCTTTTACAAAATAAGGAATAATTTAATGTCAAAATATTTTTATTTAAAAAAATTGCCATACGAGATACATAACTTATTTAACTCTTCATTTATGAATGAATAGTAAAATGGCCTTTAAAAAAATTAAACCTGCATTTTTACTTTAGCATCTAATTTAACTATTTTGATACTGTACAATAAATACGATTTTATGACCAGGGCAATTAAGCTATGTATTATGAAACTGATCTCAAGAGTAAACATTTTTATTCCCTTTCACTGTAAGTGTTCTGAATTATATGAATAAAAATAAGAAGTGTGTATTGATCCAACTACATTCAATACATCCTCAATCATTCTTCCCACAAGTTAGGCTGGATAGCAAGGAATCTTCAGTATTACTAAATAAATATGCAGAAAAGAAATGAAAGACAAAGGATAACATAATCATCATAACAATCTATCTATTAAATATGAGTGAAGATTACAAAGAGAATTACTGCAAGTTCAATGTTAAGAAATGTTTAAATATAAAATGTCTGAAAAATTATTTTTAAAAAATGCAAAGTTATTTTAAATAAACAAATCAAGATACTTGTAAAGAATCAATGATATTTTAAAGGAGAAAAATAATAATAACCAGAATTAACGTTAAATGTACAAAGCCATAATTAAAAATATATGAAAACATACCTAAAAGCCTTGTAAAGTGGTCTAAACCAGCACACAAATGAGAGAGGTGTAAACAGCAAGAATGCTAACAGTGAAAATCCAAATAAGGTAACATCATCGGCACCAGAAACTAGAAGAGCTAATGCACCTAGCAGATTAAGGAACATGACACAGGCATAATCTAAAAAGGAAAAAAAATCATATAACACATAAAAGTAGCAGATTTAAAAGGCATTTTTTGAAAATTTAACTGCATTATGCAAAAGATTAAAAGTAAGATAACATATTAATAAGAAATTAAAATAAAATAGTTTAATTACAAAGACTTATCAAATTTTGCATTGTTCCAAATACTATTATTTTCAACACTGAACAAGCAAACAAACCACAAAATTAGTTTGTGGCATTCAAATTCTCCATGAGTAAAGAATATGTCTAATAATATTACAAATCTAGAAATAATAAATGAACAAAAGGAAAAAATAGGATTTCTCTAATAATTTAACATTCCCTAGAAAGGACTGCAATGAAATTTCATCTGACAAAATAATTACAAAAACCATATGAAAAAAATTCTAAATAACTTGATGGATATAACTAGAACAACAAAGTACTCAATCAGTAATTCAGATATTTAGAACTTGCATACTGTTTTATTTTCTAAGCAAAGCAGAAAACAAATGACTACTTTCAGAGAAATAATTAGTATTTATACATGATATTATTAAAAATATTTAAACCAAAAAATTAAACCCCATTTTGGGTCCTTTATAAATTTGACTTTAAAATCATATTTAAAGAATCAGTGTTAATTCTAATCTAACTTATTAATTTAATTTTTTTTATTAAGACACTTTCAAACATTACAAACATTTTAAATATTTCATATGCCTCACTACTCTAACTTTTACTTGAAATGGTGAATTTGTACTAATTTTAAATCCATTACAAAATTAGACTTAAGCATATTACCTTTTAAAAATTAGATTTTTTCTGTTTAATTTTAAAAATTGCAATTAAATGAAGCCAAAATAAGGATTTAAAAAATTCAAACTGATGGACAAATTTTCACATAATTTTATTTTTAATCTTTCAGGAGAAAAATTACAGAGCACAAAAAAATGTAGAAGCATTAATTTCATTTTTACCACTAATATATCTACATACTTATAATAAAGCTCAATGTGTGTGTGTGTGTGTGTTGGCGCTCTACAGGCCAGACCGTTGGACCTACAGCTACCAAATTTGGTGCATGTATACCTTGGAGGTCGGGAATGTGCACCTCGGAGCCCTTTTTTTCGAATTTTTAATTAGAATTTGAATTAATTAAAATTTAAGCAAAATTTCGACGTTTTTCCGCTATAACTTCAGAAAATATTATTGCACAAACATGATTTTTATATCAATTTAAAGATTAAAAAATTAGCTTTCTAACGGTATCAGATAAGGGAGGGATAAAATAAAAGAATGCCGGAAGTTCGAATAAAAAAACTATCATCGCAAAATAAATCTAAAGAAATGCAACTTTTAACACATGACTGGATAAAATAAAATAAATATAAAATGTGATATTTTCTAAAAAAATAAATGCAAAGCAAAGGATTGTATGATCGTTTGCAATATCTAAATAATTACTTCAATAAATCTTCTGTATAGTAAACCTGATTGAATTTAGACAGGATATGCATTGGAATCCGACTTAATGGGATATTTTTATTATCCTTTGCAATATCTGTATCATTAATTCGATATTTCTTTTTTTTCATTATAAAATGTGATAGTTTCTAAAAAAATAAATGCAAAGCTAAGGTTTCTATAAAATCTGCAAAAGCACATCAAATTGAAAAAATTAGTTTTTTTCACCCTGTTGCCATCATTTTGCCGGAAGTTCAAATTAAAAAAATTAAAAAAAACTATCATCGCAAATTAAATCAGAAGAAATGCAACTTTTAGCACGTGACTAGATAAAATAAAATAAATATAAAATGTGATATTTTCTTTAAAAAATGCAAGGCAAAGGACTCTATGGTCGTTTGCAATATTTAAATCATTAATTGAATAAATTATCTTTATTTATACAGAATTGAATTTATACAGGATATGCATTCAAATTCCTTTCCAATGGCCAATTTGTAAAATATTATTAATAAGCATACATATTGTTTAATACTATTAATTTAATCTAAATGAAGTAAATAATTACATTTTATGAAGTTTGAGTTAAACAATGCATTTATGAATAATGATTTTTAGATTTCTTCATACTTTGCTCTGTCACCCATATTTTACAAAATATTTTTACTAATATCTTAAATAAAAGTTGCTACATCAATCAGTCTACTAAATCAATCATTAAAACTGACTGATTTATAAAATTAAAGATTATTATTAGGAAAACGCTTTTTTTAGAACTTTCCGTCCATCATCTCAAAGAAAATATTAATTTCAGGCCAATCAATGCCCAGAATTACTTCAAGGCTAATGAATATGTGATTTAATTGAAAATGTTAGAACCCATTACTCATGGCGAACAAGCTGGTCGCCAAAGGCGGCTAGTGTGTAATAAAAAGATATTTTAATGATCAATTTTTATTCAATGTGAGTTATTAAAGAAAATTCTGACACAAATAATTAACACTAAAAAGGTATTTTAATCAAATAAAAGCCATTTTCAAACATAGTTTCAATTAATTTACATATTTCAACCAAGTATTAAAATGCCTATCAAGTTCCAATTGAAAATATGTGCACATTTCCCACAATTTATTATTAGGATAAAATTTTATTTATTTATTAAAAATAAATATGCATTATTTCATAACCCAAGTTATAAAAACTCAAGTGATATTGCTGTGATATAAATTTTCATTTGAAGTTTGGCTAATGGAATAATATTTTTTATTTCTTTGGAACTTTTACCACAGGATAACTAATATCAGAATATACATCATCTTTCAGAATCTAGAAGAAAAAAACTGTTTACATAAATAAGTTTTTAAAATTAAAATGATTCTACAGACTCAAATACAATATACAACCTTAATTTATGATTGAAAAAGCTATAAAATGTTAACCTTAAAACAATGTTGTAATATTATATATATATATATATATATATATATATACCAAAGCTGACTTTTTCTTTGATGCAACAGTGTGGTTAATTTTATAAATAAGGATAATATGAGAGATGGGGAAATCAATCATTCAGATTTAAAATAATAATTTAGAAAAAAAAATCAGTCAAGCTACTTACAAATCCATAGATAATACATAGTTTTAACAAGTTTTTGAAATTCAAGAGGAATATCCACAGCAATGTCTTGATAAAAACATGGGCCTAGACAAAAAGATTGTGGTAAAGGTGGCCAGTTGTTTGCCCTTGCTGTAAAGATTAAATATTAGTATTTAGAAATATTTCATCATGATTTATTTTTTAAAGAAACCATATTTTCAAGGCCTTTATATGGTGGTATGATGGTAACAAAGTTGTATTTACATGAATAAAAATATTACACTGAAATAAGAGACAGCAATGTATTAATAATGCATTTCCTGTTGAAAACAAATCGATATATAATAGGTTTCAGAATATTTACTAAATGTTAAGGAAATTCCAAAATTATTAAATATAATCTATCATTTACATTTGTAACTTTAATAATAATTCAAAGTTTTTTTGAATAAATTAAATCATAAGTAAATTTAAAGTTTAAAAACAAAATAATTTCAAAAATAGACTTAATATTTTTTTCTATTAATTTAAATCGAAACACACATTAATAAAAAAATTTTACTTTTTCAATAAATGGCAATACTACTTGCCTTTTTTTTCAAAACTTTGTTATCAAAATAGCTAGATAATCAACTCTAATTAGCAAAAAAGTAATATTTAGTATGAAATACAAACAAAACGTTTTCACACTCACCATCAAAAGTCCCAGCTCTTAGAGCTTCTTCCTTAGCTTGTAATTCTGCTTCCTTCCTTCTTAATTCCTAAAATATATCACATGTAGTAAAATAATGAATAGAACAAGCAAGCCTTTTAATTTATAAAAAAGATTTTAAAAATCTATGGAAGATTAAAATTTATGAAAAAAGTCTAATTTATTAAAAGATTTTCTACAGAATAATTTTAATTTAAAAACTAAGTTAAATTTAACATTCATCTTAGGCTTTCTAACTACAAATTAATAATACATGCATTAACTAAATGCAAGAATTTAAGAGTAAAAATATAAATTTATCATTTAAACTTAAATTTAAAATATCTCTTCAGATTTTCAATATTTATATAAAAATTATTTTCCAGTATAGTTATGACAAAAATGTTCATAACACCATGATAAAATATCATGAATAGTTTTGTGCCTTGTGATGCTTACTGCAGAAGGGGGGGGAGAGATAGTGGTAGTAAAAACAAAAGGTACAAAAAAAGTCTAAATACTTCACTAATGGGAAGAATCTACTACTATTACAAGAATCTATTACACATTATTAATATGCATATTTTATGAGGAAAGTGAGAGGTAGAAACAATGATTCATAGTATTCTCATGGCAGATATAATGCAATTAAATATATAACAGTGATTAAGATATACACTGAAGTGACAAAAGTCATGAGATAGCAATATGCTAATATACAGACGGCAGTAGTATCGCAGCAAAAAAGTATAAATGCCCAGTTCGTTTTCCAGAGCTTTCATTTGTGTTCAAGTTATTCATGTGAACAGGTTTTTCGTGATTTATGGCGGCACGACGAGAATTAACAGACTTTGAACGTGGAATGTTAGTTGGAGCTAGAGGCATGAGTCATTCCATTGCGGATATCGTTAGTGAATTCAACATTCCGAGATCCACAGTATCAAGAGTGTGCTGAGAGTATGAAATTTCAGGCATCACATCCCATCATGGACAGTGCAGTGGGCGACCACCTGCACTTAACGACCGAGACCGCCGACGTCTGTGTAGAATGGCCAATGTTAATAGACATGCAACACTTCGTCAAATAACTGCAGGAATCAATGTGGGACGTACGACGGACGTGTCCGATAGGACTGTGCGGCGAAATTTGTCTTCCTCGGGCTATGACAGCAGAAGACCCACTCGAGTGCCTTTACTGACAGCACGACATCGCCTGCAGCGACTCTCCTGGGCTCGTGAGCATATCGACTGGTCCCTAGACCAGTGGAAAACCGTGGTGTGGTCATATGAGTCATGATTTCAGTTGCTACGAGTTGATGGTAGAGTTCGAGTGTGGCGCAGACCCTACGAAGCCATGGACCCAAACTGTCAGCAAGGCACTGTTCAAGCTGGTGGTGGCTGCATAATGGTGTGGGCTGTTTTTACATGGCATGGACTCGGTCCTCTGGTGCAACTGAACCGATCATTGACTGGAAATGGTTATGTTCAGCTGCTTGCAGATCACTTGCAGCCATTCATGGACTTCACGTACCCACACAACGATGGGATTTTTATGGATGACAATGCGCCATGTCACCGGGCCAGAACTGTTCGCAATTGGTTTGAAGAACATTCCGGACAATTCCAGCGCATGATCTGGCCACCTAGATCGCCCGATATGAATTCCATCGAGCATTTATGGGACATCATCGAACGGTCCGTTCGTGCCCTAACTCCTGCACCATCCACACTATCACAATTATGGACGTCTATACAGACAGCATGGCTCAATATTCCTGCAGAGGACTTCCAACGACTTGTGGACTCCATGACATGTCGAGTTGTTGCACTTCGCCGGGCAAAAGGAGGACCGACACGATATTAACAGTCATCCCATGACTTTTGTCACTTCAGTGTATGCAAAATTAACTTTCTAATGTTTTATTAATGCTTAACATTTATATTCTTACAATGTATTAATGTATATATGTATAAGATGCATTAGAATGTATTAGTACAAGATTGTTAATCAGTAATGTACATTATTCATATATAAAAGACTTATCACATTGCTCAACTGATTTAAGTCTAACTAAAGAATCATACAGGATAGAATATAAAAAAAATATTGGTGAGATTAACATATAGATTTTAAAAAGAAATTCCTATTTCCAAAAAGATAAATTTTTGATAAAATTAAAATGCATACATTATGCATATACTATTTTAAAACTGACTGAGCATAATTCTAATATCTATTATAATTCTTTAAGTATTAAATTGTTTTTAGACCGAAATGAATAGAAAATGTTTTACTTTCAAAGTTATACTGATATATTTTACAAACCTCTTCCTTTCTTTGTAATTCTGCAGAAATTAAAGGTTGAGCAGCTGTTGGACTATATGCTGGTGGTGGTTCAGAGATTGGCTGCATGACAGCAGGTTGAGAAGATTCTGGTTTCATTTGTGAGGTATTATATTGAGGTAATGTACCACTAGATGTTTTCTGTACAGAAGAAAATAATGCAATTGAAAATTAAAAACAGTACAACTTATACCTATATGAAAACATATAATGTATTACAACCATCAGACACAATGCTTAACATTAACTACAACAATAAAATTTAAAGGATAAAAAAAAGAATGCCCATTATTTGAATTTCAAGCAAAAAATATGAGATATTTAAATATATCCCTTTAAGCAACTATAGGTAGTTTTAATTTTATACAACTTTTAACAAATGAAAAAGTTTACAAGTGAAAAAAAGCATAGTAAATTTTACATCCCAAAGAAAGAAAAAGTAATCAGCATATTTTACATAGATATTCTTTTAAAAAATAGATAAAATATATAATCACGTTTCTATATACTAAGAACGAATAAGGGAAAATTATTTAATGAAGAAATTATAAATAAAACCCAATGATTAAATGGCAATTTATAAACATTTTCTTAAATTGTAATGATAGCACAAAACACTAAGTATTATTTTTCAAAAATTACCTAAATTTTAATAAGAAAACCTATTTTTATATTATAATTAGGTTTACAAATTTTGTATCTGAATTGGCAATCCTATTGTAAAATACTTTCCATACAAAATTTCTAAAGATAAAATAAAATGAAATTTTAAAGGTATTTCTTACAAACGTCATACAAAAAAACTATAAAAGTTAAATATTGACAAAAAAAATTAACTTATTTTCTAACAGAACACATAAAATCAATAAGTAAAACTTTGAAATAAAAATAAGAGTTATTAAAATGAATGACTTATTTAAATATATTATATAAACAGATTTTTTTTCTTTCCAAAATCAAATTGTAAAATAGCACGAGACATATATAGAGAAAGTCAGAAATTATTTCACAAATCAAAAGTACATCAGTAGTTGAATAAATGATTTCCACATCTATAAATGTTTCTTTGTGTAATTTGCATTCAAGACTTTCTGTTTTGAACAAAGAGATTAAAAATATGATTGAAGAATTTATTTTAAAAAAATTCTTCATCTTAGTTCAATAAACTCGTATTTCACTATGCAAATACTGAAACTTATATCTATAGGATAATTACTTGTAAAATTACACTAAACAAAAGAATATTATTCTATTAAAATCTTTACATTGTTTTAAAGCAGAGGGACAAATTCTAATTTTTTTAAATATTAGCAGACACTAAAATGCAAAATAAAGCTAAAGATTTATTTAACCTTTAATAAAATAGAGAAAATAATACTTCCGTCAGGTGGAAACAAACTAAAGAAAATTTTGCTCAACACATGTAGTTCCAATTCATAGAGCAGATTATAAGGATATGATGTGGAACAACAACAAAGAAAAACAATTTCCAGTAAAAAGAAGAAAATCCTGGTCATTTGAATAACATTTGACTACTTTAAAATCTTTTATTCATATTTAGCCATAAATATATTTCCAATAATGAAAGAGAATAATTGTATGTTAATGCAGCAGACGATATACAATTTGATAAAGAGTTGCAAAAATTGGCACATGTATACTTAATCCTGCTGTTCTGTTCACATTTACTTCACATATGTAGCATTCAGGTCGATATGGCCCAACTATGAAAATTCAGTACTTGTCAAGTACCACTTAAGAAAAGCTTTATAAGTTAAAAAGTTGATTTAATAATATAAAACAGTTATAAAAAATACTTGAACTTGAAACTCACAATAATATAAAACATCTATAAAAATAGAAAAATATTCAAAATTGAAACTTTTTTATTTTTAATAATAATATTTTAGACAAGATTTGCAAAGGTAATTCTAACAATTGCAGCATAAGATATCAATTTTGCTCTTGCTTGACGGACAAAACTTGCACATTGCACACAATGAAGTATTCTCAGTAAAACCTAATGGTATATTTTCCTTTTTTTCCCATACTTGTTTCACTATTTTTATCATATCCACACTTCTTGGTAGGTGTGCCTTGCTTCAAGTATGCGAAAAATGAGCGATTTTCCCAGTTGTTCCAAAAATAGCCTTTGTTTAGTCAATTTGTTTTCAATCCATTCACTATGTAATCAAGTCCATAGAACAAATGCATTGTATTCAGAAATATCAAGCATGTTACAGAATACTATCATCCATTTATTTTTCTTTTACAATTATATGTTTTAAAGTTGATCAAGAGTATCTCCAGCCCTTTTATTTGTATTGTAATCTAATATCATTCATGGAATTTTTGTCAATTCTATTGCTAAATTCTTTGTCATGATACGAAGTGCCCATAAAAACAAGTTTTATTTGGTATGTAGTTTACAACTGTAGAGTCTTCTGTAAAATAAAATGAGCTGAGAACTCCTGTGTTTAGCATTTGTTTAGGAAGTTGCAAATTATTTTTTCTAATGATGCCCTGCAAAGTCATTTTTTGTTTAGAAAATTTACTAAGTTGTATATAGTGAAAAAATTAACGTATGTAATATTGTGTCCTAAATAATCATAAGATCACATGTTACTTGCATTTCCTGACTTTTCTCTGGCTTCGACCCTTGTTCTTTTCCAGCATAAATTTGTATTTTCAGTACATACAAAGTTTTAATGTCACAAGAAATCCATATTTTAATCCCATATTTAAATGGCTTACTATTTCAAATGCACTTTTTACAACCGTTATCATGGCATTACATATCTTATGACCCCTGGAATAGTTTTTATAATATTAGCAGCTACTGATTGAGAAGAATGTGGCAGCAAATCCAACTTCCACTTCATTCTACGATTCTTGGACTGAAAGAACTATAACCCTCATTATAGTTCTTTGGTTGAATATTGGTGTCAGAACTTTCAATCTCAATTTCACCACTTGCATAATTTTCATATTCCAATACTGAATCTGTCAGAAGTTCCCATCAGTTTAGCTATATCAGCGTGACTCAAGCTTCTGAGATTCATCATTTTTTTTCTCTCATATTTACAGATGCAGCTTTTTAGAGAATAACAGAAAATGAAGTAGAAAAAAAAAGAAACATTACTAAAAGAACAAAGAGACTGGCCCTTTGCCAATCATATCAATTTTTGGATATTGCATGAACTGTCTTGTTGACAAAACACAAACATTAATGAAGCATATAAATTGTAGAAACTATTTATTCTTTTACTCTGAAATATTTCGAATGCAAATGAGCAAATATGAATAAAAATTAATGATTTACCTGCATTGGGTCATTTTAAGAGTGCCATATACAGAGAACAAAACCTTATGTCGACGAAAGCGCCTCTATCGAAAGGGTGGGGGATAAGGTGGTGACCAAATTAACGAACAACGAGGCTTAAAATGTTTGACAAACCAAATAACACCCAACAAGTAAAGAATTCTAAGTCCCCAGGAGATATTGCTGTATGAGAGTGTGACATTTAGAAAGTCAACCGACCCACCGAAACTACCCTTAATAAAACCTTCCCTTACTCTTTGAAGAGGTCTTTAGAAAAACAACACTGTCTTCGTACATTACAAGAGGGGTGTGGTGAACCACCAAAACTTGTTTGGAAAAGATATTCTTTGAGTAGCGCAGAAAATCTTACTGTGGGTCGTGTGATTGTTAGAGGGAACATAGAACTCATTTCTGATTAATTATTGAAGTACTTTGATTTTCAGACATTTAATTACTCTTCATAATTATTTTAATTAATATTGAGAGAATCCTGTGATTTAGAAGGAGTAATTGAATAAATTAAATATTTTATAGTGTTTCATTTGACATAACTTCATTTTGAACAATAACCGCAATTATTAATTTTTCAATCCTGAGGGATCAGGTAAGATCCATGTGCCTATGAAAACTGTAAGACCTCAAACTCATCCCCAAACAATGGGCTCAATCCTTTCTCTCAATAGTTTTAGTACTAACAGAGAATTTAAATAAAATGCCCCTATTTTTTTAAAAAAATTATAAGCAAATTATTTTTAAAAAAATATTAAAAAGGTTTAAATGAGAAATCAAATGAACAAAGTTAAAATGAATTTTTCAACTCATGCTATGTATTTGATATGACCTGTGTAAATAGGATGTTCCTAATTTCCGCCCGATTTTCATAAAAAACGAAAACGATTTTTTGATTAAAAAAACTTTTCTCTTTCAGCATGGTTTATGTGCATTGTAGATTATATTCTCATTTAATATAATTAATTTGATTATCACTAACATTGATTCTTATACATCCAATAACTTATTACATTAAGGAGTCCCATTATTTAAAAATAGACGCACATAATAAAAATTTCACTGTTGCATATTCACGCAGTTATACTTGGTTCTAAGTACATGTTTTATGAAATATATTAAAAGCATATTTTTATACCTAGATCTATACATTAAGCAAAAATAAATATTTTTTTAAATAATTTCATCATTTAAAAATGCTCAAAAGAAATATTGGTAGCAACAATAAAAGAAAATTGTGTTTCATTTCAACAATAAAATATATTATAGTAAAATACAATTACAATATTTTTTTTTAATATTGGATTAAAAATATGAAAAAAATTGTGCAGCAAAAGGTAATATTATTAATTCTTTGAATTTAAAAGTGTAAAAAGAACTTTTGGTGATGTTATATTTTCAGAAATTATTCCGTAAAAGACCAAAATGTCATTTCATTTTTAATTAATAAAAATCAACATTTTTAAATCTCTTGGAAGCTACCCATGCTTTAATGCTTGGTTTTTTTATTGTTCCATTAAAGAATTATTTTCTCATTACCCAAATATAACCAATGCAGATATACAAATAGTTGGAAAGGTAAAAAGTAAAATATATTGGTACAAAAATGCTAATAAATTTTTTTAAAGCATTAGTTTGTTATGTTGCAGCTGAAATTTTAATTAAATGATAACAATACATGAAAATTTCTCTGACAGCTTTAAAATTTCTGAAATAGCTTTCAAACCACTGTTATAATTAACCGTAATTGCATAGAATTGCCCATAACTTGATAAATATTAGCAAAATCTGAAACAGAAACATAAAATAAAGCTATAAAATTATATTAAGCCTTAAACAAGCCAAAAAATGATTTTAGATGTGTTTTTTTTATAAAGATATTACTTAGTGAACTAATGCAATATACATACACACACACATATTTCTTTTAATGCGTATAGATCATAGCATTTAAAAAAAAAAAACGTATCATGTGAGAACATTTTTATTTTTTAAGTCATTATTTGTCATAATTAATTAAAGTCATAAATCACTTTAAACCGGTTTGGAACAATTAAGAGACTTCTATATCGGTCTTTAGATATCTATATATTGGGTCGTTCGGAAAGTCATTTCGTATTTTTGTGTCAAAATGAAAAGAAATTTTCGTTTAATGAATAAATTATTTATTAAATTATAAAATTGCCATTCTGGTCTAATACCTTTTGGTAGTAACATGATTACACGCTCATAAAAGTTTTGGTCTTTGCTGTAAAAAAAACTGATCGAGGTGGTTTTTGGCCTCCTCATTTGAAGGAAAAATTTTGCAAATCAGTTCTGGTACTGATGTACTGTTAACACATCTTCTCCACACATATTGGCTAATTTATTTCTGGCTTGACAGCATTTTTACCTTTTATATAGCAAAAAAGAAAAAAATGACGAAAATGCTGTTTATTGCTCTCCATATTTAAAAGGGCACCATCCAAAAACTACTGTGAAGAATCAGCTGCACTTTTTAACACTCAAGCCTTGCTATATCAGCTCTTAAAGCATAAAATGATTTTGCGGTTTAAGTATGAAATTGGGTGCGAAAAATGCAATTAAATCCTTTGTCAGGAAAAAACGAAATTACTTTCCGAACAACCTAATATTAGTAAATAAAAGATGATATACATTTTCTTACCCTGCTTTTAATGAATTTAATTTCAGCAATTATTTTCCTGATTAAAAGCAGTTTTACTTTTCCCATTAAAAATAAATTTTATTACCATTTGTTGCAAAATATATACAGTAAAGGTTCCTTATTCGCGCTTCCTTCATTCGCGTTTTCACTATTCGCGGATTTAAAAAAATGCAACCCAATTCGTATATTCACGGCTAAAAATTTCTTTATTCGCGGATCTAATAAGTACATAATAATATAAGGATTCCAATAGATATCCAACCCAATATCCTTTGTAAATGCCGTTAAATGGACTAATAAAAAAGTAAAATAGATCTTATAACAACTTTGCCTAAAGTATGTTGTTAAATGATATCGCCGAGTACTTTGACATAAGCCGCCTTAGCCGCGATCGGTGTTTTTGAGAATGTAAACAAACAGAATGAAAGCAACCTTATTACTCAATGAATAAAGTATATTTGTAGAACTAACGATTAAGAAATGAAAATTCAATCCTCATTCCAAAGATTCATTTGAATCTGACGCAAAGAAAGCAGATCTCAAAGACTATTTTATTCATTTTAATGTAACAATTAAAGACTGGAGCAAATTATACGAATACAGAATAGACAACTCAATTGAACACAATAATCCACCGAAAACATGAATAAGAAAAATGAATAGACAGGAAATAATAATTTATAATATATTTGTTTTTTTTGTCACCTAAGAACGTATCCCCTATAATCCCATATAAATTACCATTCCATATTCACGGTTTCTGTATATTTATGGAACATATACCCCGCGAATAAAGAGCTTCTACTGTAAATCAGATGAACATATGTACAAGATCAAATATATAAAACATTGATTTTTAAAAAAAACTTCGCAGAATAGCAACGAATTGTGTATAAAAAAAAGTATAGTTATAAAAGTGTCCAAAGAACAAAAACCTTCAGAAACATTCTTATTTGTTTGGAAGTGTCTTCTCCCTTTTCCGACCTTCTTTTCGGGGGGAGGGGCTCTATAATAGCAGAAGGATCTTGAATTTTCATCTATCTTCGATATCTGCGATCAACAAGCTCTGGCAATAAACAAACAAAATAAAAGCTCAATTTTCCCCCCATTTTTTCCATTGCCAAAGTATAGAATCGTGATTTTTTTTTTCTGTTTTTTCCCCTTCTCCATTTACATTGAAAACAAAGAAAAGCATCTAGGTGTTTTATGTAGCTGGCCCTGCAACTGAAAATAAAATTTAAGGTTTTTTTATTTACAGTGCTTTTCCCATCTTTGTTTAATTTCCAAAACTGTTCTTTCCTTTTTGCCTTATTCTTATAGACGGGTACAATCCTTCAAATTCCTTTTTTCAAACCTAACCTCTTCGATAATCCATATTCAGTTAATTCCCCCTTTCATATTTCAAACGTACCAGCAAGAAAAATAAACGATATGGAAATTACAACTTACGGATAGATATAATATACTTGAAAAAAGTTTACTAGATTTGCTTCCAAGAGCATGGTAGCATTTGTAAAAACAAGTTTACCTTTTGTGTGGTGCAGATGACAACAAAGTAAAAACAAAAAAGAAAGTCAGAAAGAAACTAATGCTTAGGGGGGGGGGGATTTTAAGACCTAGTGAAAACCAGATAGTAAAAATCACAATCAATCAGAGGATAAAAGGAGGGTTTATAATGTATTCCTTCACAAATGAGTGGAGTTAAAGGAGCATTGGTGGGGGGGAAGTGCAAACTATTTTTCCAATTTTAGGTCTAAAAATACTACTTTACACACTTTTTTGAAATTTAGTATGCATCAGAAAGAAAATACCCAAGTGGATGTTTCTTATAGACTACTTTTATTTTATTTCCGATAGAATTTTTTCTAAAATTGTTTAAATGGTACAGTAGAAATTTTGTGAACTTATAATAAATATTTAAAAATACTTTGAGAAGTTCAAAAAATTTTTTGTTTTCATAGAAACCCGTGTTTTTATTCCTTTTACAATTGCAGTTGACTTCATAAAAAAGAAACCGCAATAGCTACCGGGAAAAGATTGAAATATATTCTCCGTAGGATAACATTATGTTTGAAAATTGTAGGTGGCATGTACACGGACCCTTAACCCGGAAGATACATTAGGTATAATTTAAAAAATATCTCACTAAAATTAACATAAATCCCACTAGGAATAATATTTATATTATTTACAGAAGATGCCAAGGAGTTTCATGAAAATATTCCTGAAATATATATTTTTATGAAAGTATTTTTTTTTCGGATCATATAGACCTGAACAGAAAAGCAAGGTTAAGGGAGTGGAAATCCTTAAGTGGGTGCAATTTTCTAAAATTTTTAGTTAGAATTTTAATAAAAATTTTAATGAATTGAGATTTTTTTCTGCAATTACCACAGAAAATATTGCATAAAACTATTTTTAAATCATTTTCAAATTTAAAAATTGTCTTTTTAATGATACTAGTCAAACTATAATGCAATTTTTTTCATGTATTTATATATTTTTTAATATAATTTTCAACAATAAGATTCCTTGAAGTGATAAAATTCAAATTGTCTTCATTACTTCTACAAATATTTAACTGTATGATTTCCTTCCTTTATTGAAAGCTAAAAAAAAGGAAACTTCTGCTAATTATCTGTACAATCTACATGAGGAATAAGAAATTGCAATTTTAGATAGATTACCTAGATGGAGAGAATTACCCAATGCCATTGAACTTGACTTCATCAGAAAGATACATGTAAAAAGTAGAATGAATAAGAAATATTAGAATGGGATTTTAATATTTGTCAGAATTTGATACTTCAAAATGCTTTGTTGAGGAAAACATGAGCATCATTTTATACCTAAGAGATTTATTTGAAATTAAACACAATTGATATTCCTGGAGAATATGGTTATAATTATTAAATGAAAAATAAAATTGTTTATAAACATATTGATTAATTAAAGATTTTTCAATCTTCTAAATTACAAACTCATTTAAAATAATAACTTTTCTTTGGCATGTGAAGGTTTTATATAATCAAATCCAACATTTTGCATATTTTCTAACTGAAATAGATATGAATTAAATTGATTAAACTTTTCATATTAAAAATTAAAAGGCAATTTCTTTTTTTAAATCACCCTTTTTTCACCTCATACATAGAACAAATGTAAAAATCATTAAACTAATTCAATTTCATATTGCTTCAGTAAAATGACCCCCTAAATTAAAAGCTCAAAATTTGATAGCAAAGGAAGTTGCAAAAGACATCAAAACAAATATATCAGCATTACAGGGAAAGGGGGGGAGGGGTTCATATTAAAAAATTTCACCCACGTCTGAAAAGTTTTTGAAACAAACCAAAGCAAAATAAAAAGTTTTAGCATTTAAGAGTAAAAGCATTTAAGAATCCAGATAATTGTGCTTTACTATTCACTCAAGAATATCTTATTATTTTAAAATCCAAAACAAGGGCATTTCAATATGGCTTATTAAAACTTTGCTTTAATCTGTCATTAATTATCATATTGTTATAATTACCAGAACTTCATTTCAGATCAATTTTCACAATACTTAAAAATATCAATATGTTTATGTATTTTTTCATCTGAATTATCAATTTAAAAAAAAACAGCAATAGGAATTCATTGCACACTTTTAAGTTAAAATGCTAAATTTGAGCACTATTTATATATTAAAAACATCTGAAGTTTAACAAATAAAATTTAAATATCAGAAAATAAAAACATTCCAAGAAATTTTTAATTTAAAAAAATTGAAGAGTATTATTAATCAAAACAATTTTACTAATAAATTTTAATCAAATTACAAGTTTAAACACAAAATAAAATATGCCAAGGTATATTAAATTTCCATTTGACGAAACAAAATAAAATTCTTTAAAATAATTAACCAGGGATAATTATGTTAAAGAATTTCATGACTAAACTAAAAATCCAATTTAAAATTTTAAAATTTTCTCCTTAATAGCTCAACATAAACTTATCTTTTACCTTACAACTTAAAACTAATCAGTATTGAAGAAGAAGAAAAATGTTAGTACCTGTTTTATAAATGAAAGAATAAACTATAAACTATGATTTCTATCTTTAATACAGCAATATTCAATATTATGAAAATATATTGCTCAAATATTGAAAATAAGAATGTGAAAAATCCAAAAATGATTTTTATTCTTTTAAAATTGAAAGTGCTAAGTATCATCTGAAAGATATATCATATTTCTTTACAATTTTTTAAAAA
Organism: Argiope trifasciata; assembly: GCA_026543055.1. NCBI lineage: Eukaryota > Metazoa > Arthropoda > Arachnida > Araneae > Araneidae > Argiope > Argiope trifasciata. The sequence continues at coordinate 2,526,913 of JAPMOQ010029835.1, forward strand.
AATATTGAAAATGCACTAAGATTTTTAATATTGCAAAGAATTAATTATATTCCATAATATGTTAAAGACTCGTAATTCAATAACAAATTTTTATAAAACTACATTTTAATAAAAAACAATGTAGAACAAAAATAGCTCAATAAGCCTTTAAATTAATTACAGATTTTAAAATATAAGCTGCAAATCATTCAAAGAAATTAAGAGCAATCTAGAAAGAAAAAAATTTTAGTGCAAATTTGTTCATTCATCAATGTAATAAAGTGCAACATATTTTAGAATATAAAAATTGAATATCAATATTGAGAATACCAAATAAAAGTAACATCAGATAGATAGAAAAATTATATTGCTATTATTTGTAAAATCTCATCCAAAGATCGTGAAAATATATATAGAATTCAGAAGCTAGGAAAAGAGAGTAGAAAGAAGAGAAAATAAATGTGAAAGTCAATACATATATTTTACAGAATACAGAAATTAATTACATTTTGTTGAGCTTGCTGTTGGTCAGCAAACGGGTTGTAATCATCAAGGCCTGGCTGAACAGCATTTGTCTGATTTGTAACTCGGGTAACTGCTGGGTCCTGCAAGGAGAAAAGAATAAGAGATCAAATTATTAAAAGATGAATAAGGCCTTGAGCACAATTTAGCCAATGAATTAAATTTGCTTTTTTATTTTACAAACACAGACCACGACAAAATTACAAATTACTACACAACAATTTTATAACAATTTCATTTAAATAAATTATCTACAATTGCTTATTACGCAGCTAACTATCTATATAATAGCTATTATCTACAACAGTACAATATAAAAAAATACTATTCTCATTATTAGCTAAAAGAAAGAAAACAGAAGATACTGATAAAGCAAATAACGAAATTCTCATACTAACATTAAAAGGACTAGTAGCGAAAGGATCCGCAAACGGATTAGCGTCGAATCCAGACATGCTTTATTAAGTAATAATTCTCAACACAACAAAATGTCCTTTTTATTTTTATTATAATTGATGAAAACTGCGCCTCACAATGTCAAGGCTAAATTAATTGGGCAAGATTTGCAAAGGTTGATGACTCAAAATTGCATGAATTTGGTTCTGGTTTTACATTCAAGTAAACATCTGTTATGTAGTGAAAGAAAAATGAGTACTGCCACTCAAAAATCATGAGAAGATGTTTACTGTCAGAGTCACGCGCCGGAATTGGGAAATATTTGAAAAATATTTCCAATTCAGTATGTTATTTCTTAAATTTCATAGTTATAAACAAATGATATATAATATCATTTAATCAAAGTAGGAACTAAACAATATAATCATTTAAAAAAATTCTATTTTTCAAAAAAATTCCAAATTTCCTTGCGTTTGATTCGCAATTAACAACTTACATGTTTCGTATATGTATTAGAATTTTAAAATATAAAAGGTTTATCAGAACATTTTTATTGATTAATTCCTTTTCTATTTTTTAAAATCAAAATCTCCATTCTTATGTCATATAGCATGTCAAATTCCACTCTCTTAACATCTCAACTCAATTGTGTTGTTCATGTGTGATAGTGACTTCGTAGCAATATAATGTGATACTCCGGTAATCAAAAATGTTTTTATACTCATATTATTTTAAGATTTTTATTAAATTAGAAGCTCTTATCGTAAATGATCGGTTAAATATATTTACAATTTACCCTTAATTTCTGCAAGTATATTATTTAGTTTATTCGGTATGATGCTTGTCTGCTATATTCATGACTCAAAATTTTATTTTCTTATCAATACATTTGTAATAATAATTGAACTTTGTTCAGCCATCAAGAAATATGAGTATCTTGTAGAAATAGCTGCAAAATGTAATATTTTTTAACAGTTTGTCAAATTCTTTTTAGTTTCGTATTCGAGGTCAATTTTCAGTCGGACCTGTATACACTTAAGAATTTAGCATTTAAATTCGTTTCACAAGTTTTATGTAACGATCCTTACCGTTACCTCCTTTTCGCATTTTGGTGTAGTTTGAAATCTAGCAACAGTATATGTTCTCTGAAAGTTTGATTAATAGAAGAGCTAAATTAATTGTCTGTAAAATATTATACATTCATCCATTTCTGTAAATTGAAATTTTTTTCTTAATTATTATTCCTACTGTTATATGAAATTCTGGTTATTACTTATTGAGCTGTCTCTGAATATTATTTTATGTATGTGTCTATTGCTATGAAGTTATCTAATTTCTATACTTGTATAAATTTCAAGCATTTATTTAACTTTGAATTCTGAACTTTTAAAGAGAAATTAATAATTCACTTTACGTGAAATAAGTGACCTAGTATGTAAAATTATATCCAAATTTTTTATGTATTATAAGTAATTTGAAAATTTGCATCTTATAAATGTTAAATATGTTGGTACCCAATTATTATAATAAATATGTATTTGAAGTCCTGTTTTAGCATTTTATATGATAAAAACATAATGTTTTAAAAATCCTAAGTCTATTATTAGCATCCTAATTAAATTGTTTAAAGTGAGATTTTAAAAAACTACTAATTGATTTTATATATTTATGCTTAATTTTTTTTATTTAATAATGAAAATTCATTAAAAAAATTTTAACTGAGATTTTTTAATAATTTTAAAGTCGATAACATTATTGAAATCAATGATTGTATTTAATATTTTATTAGCTGTGTATTTGACATAATGAGTTAACAAGACTGATTTATTTATGAATTTTTAAAATGTGTTATTTTTTCAAAAACCTTGATTAATTTTAATTGCTGTGTTGTAAAATATTTATATTTTCGTGAGTTTTTGTTTTGATATTTTATAAATGTATGCTGAATTTTAATTGAAAAACAACATACTTTTTAAAAATGTGTATTTCAAGCTTTATCTTAGATCATTTCTTCTTTTCTAAAATAATCTTGTTAAGGCTTATTTTATTTTATTGTATTTATACCATATTACTTTTGCTTGAACTTTATATATAGATGTAACTTTTTAATTTGTGTGAGAAATATGTTACTTAACTAAAAGTTTCTTACCAAACATTTTAAGAAATTGAAATTTTTAAAAATTTAATAATGGAATCAATTCTGCTCTATCTTAATATTTGGTTTTGGCTTAAAAAAGACTGTTAAAAGTTCTGCATTATTGAAATGTTATATTATAAATGAGATGTAGTGAAGGCTTTTAAACTATTGATTACATAGATAATGATAGGCTTTGTAACTTTCGATTAATACTAATGGAAAAAATTTCTGGTTTTGCATTGATGTGCATTTACTAGTATATTGGTAAGAATAGTTTTTGATTGAATCAGTCCTTATTATCTTACATGATTATTTTTTATGCTTTCATATTTAAAAGAATCAAAGCATAAAAAATAATCTTCCAAGGGGATTTTTTAAAATGGCAACTTTATATTTAATAGATCTTTCACTATACCAAGAAGTAAAAATAATCATTTTTAAAGATAGACCATCACACTAATAATTTTAGAAAAAATGGTTGAAATTTTTGATAGCTAGAATATTAGAAAATTAACATGAAAAGACTGATCAACAACTGTTCTTATGTGATATACTAGTAAATGACAAAATTAGAAATATTTTCATTAGTTTTATTGAAGGTGACAAAGTCAATCATTTATCTTTATGTAATCAATGATTTAAAAGTATTACCTAAATCTGATCATAAATGATAAATCATTGTATAAACATACAATTGGACTTACGATCTTTCATACTGACTGTTCATATTTTAATTCCATTTGTTTATTTTCATTTGAAGTCTTATGGTCTTTTATTGCTATAATATGTATAAGCTTGTATACTTGTTACATAGCATATAGTAATAGTATTTATCTAATTGCATGAAAACATTAACGGTACCTAATTTATTACATCCAAATTAGGTTTGATTCAAGTCTATTTAATATGTAGTCATATAAAAGTTTTATGACTTATTTTGCAAAACTTTTGACTATCATTTAAAAGCTTTTTCCTACTTTTTTTTAAAATAATTTATCTAGTGCTTATTTATTGTAAATTTATGTTTATCTTAATTTATTATATGATTGTGTGTCAATTGTTATTATTTGACGTTATTGACAATTGTTATTATTATTTGTTATCATATTGCAAATGCTTTTATTTTAGGTTCAACTCCTCGACTGTGAGATTATAATTTCACCTCAAATTTGAGCTTATAGTTAATGTATGCTGTTACCTGCCAACATGTCAGGAACAGCATATGCTGCAGAACATGGCCCCACATCTCCTGATAATGAATTTTCTTCTAATGATATTTCTTCAACTGGAATTTTTTCCACTGAATATAGAAAGTTAGTACCATAATATTTGTATATATTTTTACAATTAAAATTTGTTTATTTATAAAAAAAATTGTCACTTATCTAATATTTTTTTTCACTGTTTGATTTGGGGTATTACCTCTATAAGATAGTTGATTCTGCTTCAAAACTTGATAGAGTATTTAATATTTTCTTGTGCATTATATAATAGTTTAACTGTTCTGTTTTCCTCCTTCCCCCTTTTTTCACAAAGCAGATTTTCAATACAATGCTTAAATATTTCTCTGATTGCATAAATAATTGCACATGATTATTTCTTATATCTGTTTCATGTTTTTTTCCCTCCACTTCTTGTATTATAAGACTTTTAGTTCAACCCTTTAATTTTTTAGCTTTTCATAGAATCAAATCAAATGTTGTTTTCCATTTTGGGAATATGCTGTCTTACTGATTCAGCTTAGAATTCACGGAATCGGATACTTGACATGTTTGTGGATTATTTATAATTTTTATATCAAACTACAACATTTTTTATTATTTAATTTCACCCTGTAATAGTTAAGCCCATGTAATACATGAGTAAATTTAAATGTTAAAGATTAAATAAAATTTATGTCATTTGTAAACTATTGGTTCCTGAAATTGGTATCAGGGTTTTTTTCTTTATGAGTGAAATGGATGTTATACTAGTGAATTGTTAACATTCCATTCTACCTTTGACTAATTTGTATCACTTTTCATAACCTAGAAAAATATGTTTCTCCTTTTTCTTCTTAATCATTCTAAAGGCATTGGGCAGATTTATGTTTATGAGGGAAAACCTGAATTATATTTCTACAAACAGTCAAGCAATATCTTAAACTTTATATGTAGGGAAAATATTTGCTGGATCTTACTGAAAATATCCTGTTGTAAAAAGTTTATATATATGTGTGTGTGAGAGAGTGAGGGATACATATGGTATATGTATATATATATTATTTTGATTTTAGATTTTTTAAAAATAAAGTCAATGCTTTTGAAATAATGATAATGATCAGAAATTGCTTTCAAAGGTTAAAAAAAAAATGTTTAAAAGTATCTTGCTATTATTTAAAAACTTTGGAACTTAGACTCCAGATTGTTCTCTTTCATCAACACTGATGTTGTCCTTTAATATACGCAATCTCTGTTATCAATGAAAACTATCTCTGTTCCAGTTAGCAAAGTTTGAAATTCCACTAGTTATTTGTTCAGTACTGAAAATTTAATCTTTCCATGATGAGAATATACATTTTCCTAACTTAATGAAAGCTTAATCTTTCCAAGATTTCTAATACAAAAAGCAAACCCTAACAATCATTTCATTATACTTTTAACATCTAAATGTTGTATCAATTTTTCACTATTGAAAAACCCACTAATTGGTCATTTTCGCAATCAGCTTTTCTTATCAAATTGCTAGATGTTTCCTCTGTATTTCTTAAAATTTTATCTTCAACTGATATTGGTGGTGACTCATTGCTATTTCAAAATGCAGGATTTATGCATGTATTGCTAAAGTATTCGGACAATTGCTGACCCAGATATGATAAATTTTCATTACTTGAAAAAGTTAATTAAACCTTAAAATTATTCGTTAGCTATTTGTAAGTGATATGTCTAAAAGTAGAATTAAAAAATACTATTTAAAACTCATTTGATATTAATTTGATTTTATTTAAAGCTTTACTTTTTAAAAAAAATTGCTATTTCTTTATTAAGTGTTATATAAATACATGATATGACATAATATTTTTTATTAAATATTTGAAACAATACTGGTATAAAGAAATCTTGGTTGAAGTAGCTTGTTATCTGCTAATCACAAAGAGAATAAAACATATTGTTTTCATAAAAAGTTTTATGTAATGGAAAGATGAAACCCTTGAATAATCACTAAGGATTAATATTGTATATGATTTATTTGTTTGAAAGGGAATATCTAAGAGTCTAAATTAATGTTGTAATATAAATTTTTTAAATTTAAATTGTAATACTCATTATGATTGTAATTTTTAGACATGAAGACTTGAAAAATATGCTTGATGGCAATAAAGATGTCTTGAAACTGGAAGCTATGAAAAGAATTATTGGAGTATGTATCGATTAAGTGTCATAGTTTAAAAAAACATGTAATAATTATAGTTATTATTATTATTAATAATTCTTTTATTGCCGGCACCCTGATCTAGGGGTAGCATGTCTTCCCCATGATCTGGTCATCCTAGTTTGGGCAGGGTTTTTCTTTGCGCTGTGTTCTATCCGTGAGGTGTGTGAAAGAGTCCCTTCTCCTCTCCATGTAAAAAAAGGGCTGTGCAAGTGAATGTATGGGTATCATATGAGCTAGAAGTCAGACTTCTACCCTCAGGTATTTGTGGGTCTGTAATGGAAGCTTTATAAACCAGGTAACTTCCTCAAGATGGAGTGATCACTTTTAGTCTTGTGGTCATGTTATCTGAATACTAATCCTAAATTTGCGAGTTTGGGCCTAGCTATCGCCAATAGTAACATTGTTGACCTTAAAGTGATCCTTTATCAGTAATGAGGTATCCCAACTATTCAACTTGGTCTGTTCCCAATACTGATTTTGTCACATTTATTCATTGGCCATATAGCTTAAACCTATCAAATACCAAAGATAGTGCTTTTTATGCTCCTCTTCTTATACCGATGCTACTAGCACATCATCCAGATAAAAGAAAACAAAATCTAATCCATGCAAGACTTCTATTATAAAATGCTGGAGGATGGATATTGTTCATTATTCTAGAGTGAGAGAAACCATGAATTTCTTTAAGCATTTGAATTTTAAAATCTGGGATATATGGCCTGATATTGGATGTAGAGATATTACACCATAGTGTTTTTCCTGACAGTAACAGTGATGGTTTAAATTGTAAACAGGAACTATTTTGCATTGATCATTGTAATTCTGTATTCTCCACTTGCTTTTATGCTACAGCATCATAATCAATAGTTGAGACAGATTCAGTTCTTGACAATGCATTTGCAACTACATTATCTTTATCTTGAATGTGTTGAATATATGATGAAACCTTTGCCTTCTAATAGATGTTTGAAATGCTTTACAGAAAGATATATTCCTAATAATATTTTATCATAGGAACTATATTGCTTCTGTACGTCATTTAATTTTTTAGAATAAAATGCAAGTGGTAACTCTCATTTCTATATTGCTGTACACTGATCCAATTGCAAAATCCAGCACATCCGTGCATAGTGTTAATGGCAATCCTGATCTCGGAAAATATAATAAAGCAGCTCCCTCAAGATCTGATTTATATTTCTCAAAGTGGGCTATTGTTTCTTCTGTCCATGGCTCTTTTTTGCAATCCTTTTTCTTTCCTCCTTTTAGCATATCATGTAGCTTATACCTTCTACTTTTTCTGGTAAAGGAAAAATAAAAATTACCCTCAGAAGCGACCACTCTTTCCATTGTAATGCAGGTTCAACATCATCATTCTTTTATTATTTATTTTAATGAAATATATTCAAAATCATAATATTTTTATGTTAACTATTTATATTGTTAATATAAATTCTTATTATTTTAGATGATAGCTAAAGGTAAAGATGCATCTGATCTTTTTCCTGCAGTTGTGAAAAACGTAGTATCAAAAAATATTGAGGTAATTTTTTTGTTTATCAGACATTTATAATCATATTTCTTACTTTCTCATATTAAAGTTTAAGTCAAAGTATACAATTCTTTTTTTTTTTTTTCAGGTTAAAAAACTTGTGTATGTTTACCTAGTAAGATATGCAGAAGAACAGCAAGATTTGGCTTTATTATCCATTAGTACATTCCAAAGGGCTTTAAAGGTATATTTTTCTCTTAATCCCCATTTTTGCTTTCTACTTATTTTTCTACAGTTATTCATTTGAAAGTTTGAGTTTTAATTTCCAGGTGTGTGTTTTTAACGTGTTAGAACATAATCTTGTTTTGGTTTGAGATTTTTTTTTTAAGCCTCAAACAAATTGGCAATTGAGGTATCAATTGCCAATTTACTTTTGAGGCATCAATTTTACACATTTAGGGTTATTGAAAATGCAGAAAGTTGTCACATTTGGAGATTTATCACCAACTGAAGTTGCAACTTGATTTCCAAATTTTTCATTTCCTGAATTCTTAGGAGTTGTCTTAATTTAAATCATTAACCAGTTTAAACTGGTCAGATTATATAAGCGTCATATTTAAAAAAATGTTTTTTTTTTCATCTCAAAATTAATTAAACTTTAAAATTTTGTTTGCCAACTAGAAAAATTGAAAGTGAAAGTTATAAAAATTACTTATATATATATATATATAATGATATATATAAGTCTATATATATATATCTTTATATATATGTCTATATATATATATAATACATTGAGTGAGACTGACTGATAGAGGTCTCGTTATTGTTTCAAAAGTGTTAAAACTGTTTAATAACAAATTAATTAAGATATAAAATGAGTTAAAAATAATGATGTTCTCATTTGATAGTTTGAAATTGCAATCGTTGTGTATGTGTTTTTATGTATGTATGTGTGTGTATGGAGGAACGATCATAATATTTAAAAATAAAATTTGGTCATTAGTTTCTTTTTGTTTAATAATTCATAAATGTTTAAAATTCATTATGCATTATTCTATGTAGATATTCTATAGATTATGAAACACAATTGAAATTAAAATTTAGGAATCTATGAGTACCAATTTATAAAAATTAAAATTTCTTAAATGTAATTATTTTAAGGAATTTGGAAACTATGCCAATGTCATACTATTGTACTAATTTAAATTATTAGTTCTTATTGAATTTAATTTTTCTTAATATATGATGTAAAATTTAAATTTTACTAAGTGTTTGACCACCTGGTCCTTTTTCCCCCCTTTTTCTTGTAGAAAAAAGAATGTAATATTTTCAAAATTAACTCATTTTAAAGAAACACTTGCATGAGTAAATTGTGTTTTGTATTGAAAATTGTTTTCTGAATGTTTCAGAAATATCTTACTTTCAAAAAAAATTTTAATGAAAACGACTAATGTATTTTGAGGATTTCCCTTATCTCTTGTTAATTAATGACAGTAGTTTTGTGTACGTATTAGTTTTTTATTTCTCCATCCAAATATATAGGATCCAAATCAATTAATAAGAGCTAGTGCATTGAGGGTTTTATCTAGCATCCGAGTTCCAGTCATAGTTCCCATTATGATGTTAGCAATTCGTGATGCTGTGAATGATATGTCCCCATATGTGCGAAAAACAGCAGCACATGCCATTCCTAAATTATACAGGTAAATTTTATCATAATTTATTATTTTTAATTCAAATACTGCATATCTGTGTGCTTTATATGTTCACTCATTTTTCATAAGTTATGAATTACTATCTTTTAATTTCTGTTGATGTTGAAGCATTCTCTTTATATATTTATTCAATTTTCAGCCTTGATCCTGAACAGAAAGATCAGCTCATTGAAGTTCTTGAAAAATTACTATCAGATAAAACAACTGTAAGTATTTTAATTTTGCTGTGGAGTGTAGAATTTGGTTTTCCTGTTAGCAATGCTCTAGTAATTAAGAAGCAATTTATGCTAGAAAATTATTAAAATCTAAATCTATGATTTCAAAATATTAGAATTTTTTGTGTGTGTGTTAGTATTCCTGTAATTTCAATTTTAAAAGAAAAGAATAAAAAAAAAAATGGTTTATATGTTTATTTTAATATCACTGCAAGCAAACTTCATTTGATATTTTAAAAATAATTTTTTAAATATTGTTTTAAAAATAACAAATGAACTTTGCTTGCAGTGTATATTTTTTCTCCTGTCATGTTTTGATTTTAACTCTTATTATGATTGTTTGTATTTTTAATTATTAATTATTCATGATAATTTGATATTTATGATCCTGTAATAGAATGTTAATATAAATATTTTATTCCAGTTAGTAATGGGCAGTGCAGTTATGGCTTTTGAAGAAGTTTGCCCGGAAAGAATTGATTTAATTCATAAAAACTACAGAAAATTATGCAATCTCTTAGTTGATGTTGAAGAATGGGGTCAAGTGATAATAATAAATATGCTAATACGCTATGCACGTACACAATTTGCTGATCCAAATAAATATGTAAGTTGATATCTTTTGTATATATGTATTGAATAGTAATCTTAGTAAAAGAAACAGTTTTTCTAAGCAATATAGAATTTTATATGTATAGGTTTAAATTGAATGAAAATGTTTTTTTTTTTTTTTTTCATTTATCCTTATTATAATTTGATCTTATAAATTTAGGATGATGGTAAAGATGAAGAAGACAAACCTTTTTATGACTCTGATAACTCTCATAGTAAAGATGAGGAAGACAATAAAAATCTAAAAAATTATGTCATGGATCCTGATCTTCGCCTATTACTTAGGAACTGCAAGCCATTATTACAAAGCAGAAATTCAGCAGTAAGAATTTTGCTTAAAACCTTTTACATATTTTCTGTTTGTTGTGAATGAATATTTAATGCGTTTTGTAGTAGTAAATTTATATCATACTGCTTTCCTGCTTGTTATTATTTTTTTATCCACACATTATGTTTATATTTTAAGCTGATGATAATTTTGTCTTTAATTCAGAAATGAAGATATTATCTTATATCAGTTTTAAGAGCAACTAAAATTAGAGTTTTGCAATTTCTTTTTACTATATATATATATATATGTGTGTGGGAATAGGTGGACAAAATGCTCATTCAGATCAGTGTCTAGGGTTACTGATTAAAAAGAAGCTTTTAAATAAAAACAATAAATTTATTTACAGCAAAGAATTAAAAAAAAAAGATATTAACAATTAGGATGGGACTGGCTATTTACAATAGAGATAAAAATATAACATTTAGATGACACCAAGGATGAAGCCTAACTAAATGCCCCATGGTAAAATTATGCACCATCTTAGCATATTAAATAACCATGATATCGAAACAAATGACTCACTCTCTGTCGGCCGAGTGAATGCTCACAGCTTGCTTTTCTAAAATTTGATGGCATTTTACTTAAACTTTAAACTTGTGGTGCTTAGTAGAACCTATGGTGCCATCTATTACTATAAGATAAAACTAAATATGGAATGGTAATGGCTGCTAATTAAATTTCTACATATATTTATTGTTTAGTCTTGTGTTGAGAGCTCTCCTATTAAAAAATAATTCATCTTTCAATTTCAACTTTAAAAAATATTGGGCAAATTACATTGATATTGGAAGAAGTTCATTTATCTGATCTTACTCTCTTACCAAATGATTTCAAAGCCATAAAGTTTATGATTTTTTGTGACCGACTCTGATAATTAAATTCACGAGAAAAAGTATTGTACATTTTTTTCTTTCTTTTTGTCTTGTGTGAAAAGCAATAATTCAAAACAGCATTAATAAATAAAATCATTCAAAATTGAAAATGCTCCCTGTCTTAGCTTCATCAGTTAGATTAGTATTGCTCAAAGTTTATTTTGCTTAATTAATTTTTCTCTTATATAATGTTTCTTTCTCACTATGTAATGCTCTTTAAATTCTTAAAAATAAAAATGAATTTTTTAAAAATATTTTTTTTTAATTCTAATTTCCATATTTGTTAGATGTAAAGAATTAAATGAACATAACTATTTAAAATTCTCTATCACAGGAAATTATAAATATATATTTTTAAATTATTAACTGTCTCAAGTGAATTCAATCCTATTCTTAACTTTTAAACTTCAGTAATTAAACAACAGTACCATTCAATTAATTAAACGGCAGTTCTTCAAAAAATATTTTCTATTATGCTTTTTTAATAATTTGTTAGAGAGTATTATTTGGTAGGTTTTGGTTTTTGAAATTTCCTATTTGGATTACTGTTAACATCATTTATATCATGCATAATATATTAGTTTAGAAACTAGGTATTCATTTTTCTTCTCTAGGTTGTGATGGGTGTTGTTCAGTTATATTATTATTTAGCTCCTCGATCTGAAGTCAATATTGTAGCCAAAGCCTTAATTAGGTTAACTAAAAGTCACAGGTAATATTTTATATTTCATTTTTTAAAATTAGTAATACAGAAATACATAACATGTTTCAGATATTTGTTATATGATGATTTTATATCCTCATATACGTATTAAAGTCATAAAATTAATAATAGAACTTAATGTATTCTTACAAAATTATTAATTGTAAATATAATTGATTTATAAATTAATGAATTAACTACGAATTGTTATACCAAATAGCAATCTAACTAATAATAAGTTTTAATAATTATTAAAAAAATTTAAGTGAACACATTTTTTTCTTTGAATTACTATATAGAAGATTCAAATAAGTACACATTTAGTTTCGTACTATTTCAAATATGAACATTTTTTACTTTTGTTATTTAATGATGAGTTGTAAGACAATTTTTTTTTCCTCAAAATTTGTGGGGATTATTAATATTAGAAAAACATTTTCTACACATCTAGCAAGACAAGGAGCAAATATTTTGACTGCTTTCTTTAAATTATAAAAATCCACTTTTTTTCAAGTTTAATTATAATTTATTGATTATATTTGACTTGCTGTCAGTCATACTATCAGGTTGAAAATTAGTTTAAATATGATTTTACTTTCTTGAGCTTCTATAATCTGATTACTACTTTCAATTAAAAAAGAAAAAAAAGACTAGCAGTGAATCAAGTCTTTTATTTTTTGAAGTGTATAAAATGATTCTACCAATAAGATATTCTCAAACTGTTTTATCAGTATGTTTACTTATGATTATTCCTAAATATAGAAAGCCAATCATCAAGCATTTTGATTGAATTACAACTACTATCTAAAATTTAATGCCAAATTGATCAGGTTTTATCCCTTAAATGTGTGAATTACATACTTTTCCTGGTATTAGTTGCATGTTTACAGTTTTGCTATGAATTACCTTATAATAAATTGTTTTCTTTAAACATACTCCAGATTTCTGAAACTCAAGTAATTAGATGTTTGGTTGTAACTTATTTGTTAATATCAATGAATTAATGTATGCTTTTTTCTAAATCTGCAATCATTTGCTTTATGAAAAAAAATTTAGATTCAAATTCAAATTCAAATTTAAAGATGTACTTAAATGCCCTATATCCTGGAAAAATTGATAAGCTGTTTTGCAAAATACAGAATCATTTCTTTTATGTAATCACTATACACTTTTGGTGTTTAAGCAAAAATAAAATATATTTATTAATATCCAGTATAATCAAAACATTAAAAATAAATTCAATTCAATTTATGCTGGAGTTATTCTTTTTATATATATTCTAAGGTGGCAATATCTGATGTCATTTCTATCATTTGATGGAACACAAACAAACCATTTTTGCAGCCAATAAAATTTTAAGAACTAGAATAATGCAACTTAACACCAATCACTTGGTTATCTCATAAAATCTCAGTTACATATCTAATGACAAATGAACTTGGTACAGACATCATTTCTTTTGTCACATTTTGCTTCTATGAGGTTTTTCCTTTTTTCCAAAGAATATCGCGAGGAACTTCAGCCCACCCTGTTCCATGTTTTTTGCTTCTCCATTTTACTGTTTTAATCATTTTGAGGTATATTTGCTCTAGACATTTTCAAAGAACTTTTTTTTTTCTTTTTAGCACTGCTTTACACTTTCATTCCCTATTTGGTAAAGAGCTAACATAGTGGAAACTAATGCATATATTTTTTTTTAAATGATTAAAGGGGAGGGAGAAATAAGCATTTGTTTACAGAAACCTTTTATCTTCTTTATCAAGAATAAATTCATGACATAATACATCACATTTTCCCATCAAAATAACAATTGAATTCGAATGAATTCCTCTGAATCTATATAATTACTTTTTCTTAACAATTTTCATATAATTAGTTTTTCTAACAATGTTCTTTTGTTAATTTTTATTTTTGCATTATTATAAGTAGAACAATATATGTGAAGTGATAAGCTGAGAAAAGAATTGTGCGAGTCACTCATTTACAGAAATTGTTTATTGAAGCAGTAGCCAAACAAAAATAAATTTTTATATGAGGTCAAAGGAATTATATGAGATAGAAGATATTTATTGAGCCCCATCCACCTCTAGATTATTAAAAACCAATCGCATTAAATGTTATGCAAAAAATTGCTAAAAGGGAAAACAATTGGTATGAAGATAACCAAAATTAAAATAAAAAATTTAGCATGAAGGATTATGTTTATTCAGCTGTGAAAATAAGTGATGTTGAACTTTTTAGATTTAAACATTGATAGCATTGATAATAATGGATGAAATAAATTTGCCACCTATTCTTCATGAATAATTAGAAAATGTCGATAAATAAACAAGAACTTGGCAAATGAACAATTGAAGTATAACTTTTGAAATTTGTTTATAACTAAAGGATCACTCTATATTTAATAATAATAATATATTTATGACAAAAATAACTGTAAAATTGTTTGTAGCTCTATATTTTGCTAAAAAAATTGTTTTCTAATATTTATTTTATTTTTTATGTATAATTGAGTTAAATCAATAATGATTTTGTCTTTTAAATATATCAAAGTCTGTTTTTCTTTATAGGGAAATCCAATCTGTTATTTTAAGTACTATAGCAACTCTTACTACCAGGTATAAGGTATGTTAACTATTGCTTAATGTTATGATTGGTTATTTTATTTTTATAAAAATTGTTTATATAAATTTGTAATTTTTTTGCATGCCTCATGGAAATAGAACCATGTAAGTTGCAATTTTTTAAATTTTTAATTTAATTTATATTATATTGAATAATAAAATGTATGTGTATATATATACATATATATATAAGTGAGTATTTTGTACTGAATATTGGGCTGCAGAATGTTAAATAAGTTGATACTACGCAAGAACATTTTGTGTTCAGACATAATTCTTCTTTGCATATATAAATACCTATATATTTGCAAAGTATTTTCTCCTTTCTTTTCCTGCCTCTTCAGTCTCATGTTGATAAGTTTATCAAGCTTAAATAAAATACATGTGGATGGAATTGGATAATGTTAATATTTTTTTTAAAAATAACTTTTGTATTGTTAATAAGTATTGTCATACCAGTTTTTTAGCTATTTTAGTTTTGTTTAATTTATTTAAGTTAAAATATGGACCAACAAAATAAATTATTTTTCAGGGTATGTTTGAACCATATTTAAAGAGCTTTTTTGTGAGATCTAGTGATCCAACTCATATAAAATTACTTAAGGTAAGATAATATTATCCTTGCAACATGCTTTAACATCATTTTTAATAAACTATTCAGATTTATTTTTTTCAAGTTTAATTGTTTATTTACATTGTGTTTATAATTTTAGCTAGAAATTCTAACCAATTTGGCCACTGAAGGAAATGTATCTTTTATCTTAAGAGAATTTCAGGCAAGTAAACTGTTTCAATTTGTGTTGATGAAAATGCATGGAACCATATTTCAAATAAATAAAAATGAAAATTCTGCACTTTACAAAAACCACTGGAGTGCTTTATTGTCAGTTTTAGAAAATTAAATTAAATATAGCATGCAATTTAATAATTGTTTATGCATTTAAATTACTTAACATCCTTCTTTGTCTATTTGCCTGTATTTTTATCCTGAATACACTTTACATTTATTAATAGAAGGGTATGTTGCTAAATGCTAGCTTTATAGGCTAAAATGTGCTGTACATAATGAGGTATCTAAATCTTGCCATTTAACAATTGTTTTTCTGTCTCTGTAGTCTTACATATCCAGTTCAGATATGGAGTTTGTTAGTGCGACTATACAGGCTATCGGCAGATGTGCCAGCTCAATTTCGGAAGTTACTGATACCTGCCTTGGAAAACTTGTTTCCTTATTATCAAATAGAAATGGTATTCTAATTTTGTATGGTTATTATTCATATGTTTTATTTTTATATGCTTTTATTAGTTAAATTTTCTAATTTGTAATTTTTTCCACCACTCAGAAATTATTGTTGCTGAAAGTGTTGTTGTAATAAAGAAACTACTACAAATGCAGGTATATTTCAAAATATATTGATTTTTTTAAACTAATAAATTAATTAACTTTCTGTTCTAATGCATATCCTTTTATTTAAAAAAATCTTGCAAAATGCTGGATTCTCTTTGTACATGAGATTGTAACATATTGCAAAGAATTCACTATTCAGTTAAAGACTGTGTCTCTGTAATTTTATTTTATCACCTTAAAGAGATTGATCCTGATTCTATAAATTTCTCTAGGGATATCTTTACTCAAAACATTAATTGTATGAAATATCTATCAAATCTTAATCTTAACATTCTTAATTTTAAAAAAGTTATAATGGGTAATTTTAATTGTGTTTATTGTAAGTATATATATTTTTTTATAGTCTATCTTTCAGTTTTAAAGGTCTGCACTAATTCTTTCCTACTTTAGATTGCAGAGCATAAAGATATAATTATTGATATGTCACGCTTAATGGACAGGATAACTGTACCAATGGCAAGAGCTTCAATATTATGGCTGATTGGAGAATATGCTGATAAAGTGTCCAAAATAGCTCCTGATGTCTTACGCAAAGTTGCTAAAACATTTTCAAATGAAGTATGTATCTGTATTTGCAAAATTAAAAATGAATTAGGATTGATTCAATAAGGGCTATATTGTAAATTTTTTTTCTTCTCTTTTTAGAAAGACATTGTTAAGCTGCAGACCATCAACCTTGCAGCCAAACTGTACTTAACCAATTCAAAGCAAACAAGTTTATTAGTTCAGTATGTTTTTAATCTTGCAAAATATGATACAAATTATGATATTCGTGATAGGGCAAGGTTTTTGCGGCAGCTAATTATGCCAGCAGGTGACAAGCCCACTTATTTGTCTAAGCATGCTAAAAAGATTTTGCTTGCTTCCAAGCCAGCACCTGTGTTGCAATCAAAATTTAAAGGTATGTTATCCATTGTTGTGTGAATATCTTATGGTTATTGAATTTTGAAACATTATTTCTAAATGAGTAATTTACTCATTTAGAAATTGCAATATTGCTTTATGCAATATTGCATAAAATAACATACATTATATAATTATCAGGAAAGCTAAATTTAAAATTTCATCAATAATTTCTTAAAAACCGTATTGCCAAATTTTTGTAGTGAAAAATACTGTATATTCGAATCTAATAATAATCTTATAACTAAAATTTTATTAATGCCTTTGTAGAAATAGAAGGTATCAGAATTGCACTTTATTATTTTTATTTTTAGCATTCAATATTGTATTAATAACTTTAAAATTAACAACATTGACTTTAAGTAAATTATTTTATTCTGTTATGTAATTTAGTTATTACAGTTTTAACTCATTTTCTTAGTATTCTAGGTTTTCTTAAGCGATGTTGAATGAAGTTAGTTTTTAAACATGTTTCAGGCCATTCAATTCCTAAGTTTAATTTCAATGCTAATGTAGAATTTTGTTTAAGACAAAAAAGCTTTATATTCTATCTGTAATTCATGTTTTGTTTTTCTTTTTTCATTTTCCATAAGAAATTTTCATTTTCCTTTTCTGTGTTTATAATAATCAATGAAAATATTCTTTCTATTTGTTGCAGTTTATTTCGTTTAATTTTTGTTTCTCAAACGGAACTAAATAAGTTATGGCTTCTCAAATTTCATTTGCTATTATTTTATGTTTTAAAAATTTATATAAAAGATTTGGCTTCAAGTTATTATTATTGTTGTTGTTAATTTTGCTTCCACCCTCTTTTTTTTCTGAATTAAAGATTTATTTTTTGTTAAATCTTAGGTAATTTTTAATAATTTAAAATCTGTCTGAGTTCTAGTTAATGATGTATGAATTGTTTGTTGCATTTTTATATTGAATGTATAATTAGTACAAATAAGGTTTTAATGTCACAAACTCCAATAACAAAACGAAAACCCTTAAATCTAATGTATGAAGTTTGATATATTTTATTTTTCCATTAACTTAAAAATTAATGTCTAACTTTATGTTTGTAATATTTATTGAACAAAATTATAAAGTTTTTATCTTCTTTTTAATAGATCGTGATCGTTACCAGTTAGGATCCTTAAGTCATTACATCAATTCCCGAACAACTGGTTATCATGATCTTCCAGATTTTCCTGAGATTCCCCCTGATCCATCTGTCAGGAATGTTGAAACCCAAATGCCTTGGCAAGAGTTCAATGTAAATAAAAAGAAAAAGAAGAAGAAAATGGTCAAGAAAAAATCTTTTTACTCAGAAACTGAATCTAGTTCTCCAGAAGAAGGTAAAAAAAGATCAATTGCTTTTTTTTTTAAATCTGTTTATTTTATTTTTAAGCAGTATGAGTCAAATACTTAGAAATTATAAGCTGACTTACATTTTTTTTATATTAAGAAGACTAAAAATAAATATCTGCAGAAGTGGTATTTGTTTAGCTAACTAAGGCAAATGAATGCAACATTGCTAAAGATGAAGTTCTCCTGTGCTTGTGTTTATACGACTTATCCAGTTTTTTAAAGATTTTTTTTTTAATTTGCTAGGGACTCTGAAAAATTAAATGCATATTATGTAATAATTCCAGTTTATCTGTATTCTTAAAACTAATGGTTTTTAAAAAATTAGAATTCAAAACTTTAACATTTATTTCAGGAATTGTGCTTTCTTTATTAATTTTATTTCTTGTAGCATTTGCATGTGCTTGCGAAATGCTTGTTTATCAAAAATTAAGAGAAAATTCTCTTCTGAAGTTATATAATCTCTGAATACAATTCTACAAATCTTTTTCCTGCCTTCATATTCAAATATCATTGTTTCCTGGTTACAGTTCAAAAAATATTAATCTCTGTTGAATATTGTATTATTTCCTGAATAATAATTAGAAGAATAAAAGATGTAATATAAAGTGTTTCATGCCTGCTCACTTTCCTAGAAAAATCTAGAAAAATTTATCTTGTGTAGTATAAGACTAGAATTATTATTTGGGAAATTTGGTAATTTAATCATCCATATTATTATTTGTTAAAAATATACATTTAATATTAATCTTTTTATGCAGCATTTAAGTCGATTTCATAATTGGTGCCTCTTTACATTTGAATTTTAAATATTTTAATGGTTAATTGGAGTGAAAACAAATGATAACATTTATCATCATGTAGCATGAAGATTTTTATTCTCTTTAAATATGTTTCCAGTATTTCTTAAATACTCTTATCCAGTTTAATAAATCTTTACATAAATAATTTAGACCCTACAGCTTAGACTCATACATTAAAATTAAAATAACTGTATTTATTCTGTTAAAAATGACGAGTGTTAATTTTATCATATGTCAGGATTGTTTTTTGCGTATTTGTTTATTGTATTCATTTTTAATATTGAATTATCAAGCAAATCAAATTTAAAATTTCTCAATTATTTATTTGTAATATTTATCAGTCATTTTTCTGCTAATGCTGATTAAGCTTTGATGCCAAATTATAATATGTATTTAAATAAATTAATTGCTGTCTGAATACTTCATTTATAATGAAATTTTTGTAAAGCATTTAGTGTTATATACAAATGAAATATTATCAAAGTTTCTGATAAAGTCTAATTGATCAATTTTACAAAATCATTCATTCATTGATTTATTAAAAAAAAAAAATTCCTCCAAAATTTTTACTTTTCATTCGATTTCTTCTCATTTTGAAGTAAATTGCAATCGACAATTTTCACATGGTTAATATTTAATTTTGCAATCAAAGCAAAAATAAAGCAAATGTTCTGATTGCTTTATAATTTTGTTTGAATTTCCATTAAATTTTAAATATTAAAATATGCCTATCTTTAAATGTTATAGCTGTAAGTTCTGCCTCTGAAGCTGGTAAAAGTGATGTAAATGGAGAAAACTCAGCCTCCGAATCAGGTTCAGAAGTATCATCTGATTCAGAAAGTGGAAGTAGCAGCGGTAGTGAATCTGAAAGTGAAGAATCAGGCTCTGAATCTGTTGAAAGTGAACCGGAATCAAAAAATATTATTGATTTAGAACCTACTCCTGTAAAAGAAGAAACTAAATTGCCTTCCAAACCTAAGTTAACAGAAAATTCTGTACCTAAATCAAAGAAAACTGCAAATTCTAAATCTGAAAAAGTGAAGAAAAAGAAAGTAATTTCAGAATCTGAATCTGAGTCTGAAAGTGAATCAGAAAGTGAGGAAGAATCTGAATCAACAGAATCTGAAGAGGAAAAGAAAGTAAGTATTTGAAAATCTAAATATGTATGTATAGTTTTATTATTTTTTTTTTCAAACATTTAATTTCTGGAAGAAGGATATTGTTTAAAGTGTTAAGGTGTATAAGCTTTCAAGAATTCTGCGCCAAACGTTTATTATATTGAAAATTCTTAATTGTGTGTTTTTTTTTTTTTTTTTTTTTTTTAGGCAGTATTTTTGTATTGAATTTAAAAGATATGGTTTCGACCATAATTCAATATAGGAGTTTTATTTATCTATTTTATTTTATTTATTTTTTAAAAATTATAAAGCAACTGGAAATATTATTTGTTGCAAATGCTGTAAATTGCATATTAAAAATTTCTGTTTTAAAATTTCTACTTTACAAACTCGTTTTAAAAAAACTATACACATAAATTAATTATTTTTTTAATTCGGTTTGTTGGATATTGCTCTATATTTTATTCTTTAATATTTTAATTTGATAAATCCAATTTCAAAAAATTCATGAACTATAGTAAAAATCAAGAATTTTATGTTAATCCAAACTGTAATATATTTTTTATATACCTCAGATATTTTTTAAAAAAAAAAGATTAATCATATTTAGATATGAATGTAATATCCAAGTTTTCCATTATTGCTGAAATTTGAAAGTAAACTATAGTTGTAATTACTAAAAACTTAAAAAGGAGATTTCCACATAAATTTAATTTCAAAAAGTTAAATTTCCGACTATCTTTATACTTCAATTTTTTGTAAATGAAAAACATACATTAAATATTTGTTGAAAAAAATGTTTTGAATTTTCCTACAACAATGAAATGCATCTATTCAAATTATATTTTAAATATTTTTTAATGGTATTAAAATTAAGGAAGAATTATGTGAACTAAACTAACATTCAAAAGATAATTTGCTGAAATTTTGTTTGATATTGTGGTTATTGTTATAATGTTTCTTCAAATTATAACTGAAAATGCTTGGTTTAAATTATTTACAACTGTAATTAAATTGTGAAACATTTTCTAAGAAGCACATAACTATCATAATGCGTTAATTTTTTTTATTATTTTAGCTGTATTTTTAATCTATCTTTTTGAACTCTGGAATTCCAGAAGGTGACATAGACATTTATTTTAAATATGAATTGAGACTAAGTTTTCAAATGACATATTTCATGTTTATAAAAACTTTGATTAATTTATTAAAACAACAAATTAAATTTTTACAGTCATTTTAAACTAAATGTGGCTTATTTAAACAATTGTTTTAAGTTTTAAATTAAATGTTTTAAAAAAATTATTTACTTTTAGGTTTCTTCTAAAAAGAAGAAAGAACCAAAGTTAAAAAAAGAAGTTGATTTGCTCTTAGATTTAGATGATTGTGAGTACTTTTTTATTTTAATCTTTGCCTAGTCTTCTTTCCTTACAATTTCTTTGTTTTCTTACTAACATTATTTCCATTTATGTGTTACAGTTTCAACTGAAGTTGTGTCAAATCCAGTACTACAACCAGCAGTATTTACAGATATGCTCACACCAACGGCAAATAATTCCTTAAAGCCCATAGAAAAGTCCAATTTGATTATTCCTAATGATTTAAAGGTGACCTCTCCTACTAAATTTTCCTATATTAAATGGAAAATTTCTTCATTATATTCTGTTAATACATTGGATTTTTTTTTAAATAAAAATATTCTATTGCAATTGAATAGGACAGCAATTATTAAATTTTGTGGGATTAAATTTTTTTTACTTACATTAATGGCACAAAGTTTATTTCTGCTTTTGAAATTATTAAATTTATTTTATATTAAAATCTTATTTGATTATTTTTTTAAATAAGTATAAATATTACAAAGATTAATCTTCAGATGGATGTTAGCAAGAACTTTCACATGAATACCTTATGTGTATGTTTTTCTCTTATTGTCAAACATGGTTTTAGAAAATAATGTAATTTGTTTTTCAGATCTATTGAAATACATGAATGCTATTAAATTTACAGTCTTTTGATACTAACATTTGCAATTATTTCTTTTTTAATATTTCATGTTGTAGAAAGTAAATTAATATATTTTTCAATGAAATCAATTATGATTATTGTTCTACTTGGAATACAATTATGTATATTCTTGCAATATATTTATATGTACATCCATTTAAAATGATTATTTAGAAAATTATTAATGAATGACTGTATTTTGAAGGGGAGGAATGGATATAAAGAACTAAGCAAAATACCATTACAAATTTCAGAACAAATTACAGCTTTTACAATTTTCACTTATCATAATGCACTTTTGGCCCTTATTAAGAATATAAATACAATAGTAAAAGCTAATATATTTATTCTGTTAAAAAAATTATATATAAATTTCTCTTACAAACTTGATCATTTTAGATATTTTCATTACAAAATGAACGAGATATTTCAATAATGGTGTGAAGTAATAAATTTGGCAGTTTTGTTTTTTTTTTTAATTTTGATTTCAAATGGATTCATCTTCTGTCCATAATTTTTGTGCAAAATAATTACATGGAAAAATTTACATTTTTAACTATTTGATTTATCAATTTGCTTTCAAAATGCATATAAATTTAGTTAGATGATGATTTTAATGTAGAAATAATTTTTTAAAAACTGTTGATATTTCACTCCAGAAACTTGTTTGTGTTCAATTAAAACCAAACTATATTTTAAATAGAATGTGTCATGAATTGAAATGTGGAGTAAATCCACATTTCAATATGACACATACCAGAAAAAAAAATTATCACAAATATGCAATGTAAAAAAAATTCAATTGTGCTAGCTTGATTTCCAAATTAGTTGTTAATTTTTGTTGCATTAAATTCTCTGAACTGATTTTTTTAAAATACTTTTTTAATTAATTATATTTGTTCTTAATGCACTGAGATTAAAATTTTGCTTGGTTAATGTTTTCATCCTCGCCTATTTCATTTTGACATCTATCCAAAAAATGTTTATTTTTACTTAATAAAATGCACTTTTATGATACAAAAGGTCTTTCTAATTCTTTTTTCTGTAAATATAAAAATATAACAAATATGTTTTATCTTTTTTTCATTAGACTATTTCTGCTGTACATGTACCAGTTAAAGAGTATGAACTTCTAAATAAATTTAATGGAAAAGGTTTGTGTGCCTCTTATCGCTTCACCCGTAGTCCTAATTTATACTCATCTAAAATGACAACAGTGGAATTGATGCTGCATAATACCTCTGAAAAAGAAATAAATGGAATTCATGTTCCAAATACCGTAAATATTATATACTGTTTTTATTTTTGTAATAAATGTGATATTTTCACTTAGTGATATTATTTATCATATTTATAAATTTTATAATTTCTTTAGAAAATTGGAAACATTGAAATCCATGGATGTCTAGATAATAGTAAGTTCATTTTATGTTTCAAATATCTTTTTGTAACAAATTAGGAAATTGATGTAAATTCCTTTTATTTTTTCTTAGTAAGTTGTAAAACATTTTTATGATTCAGCTGCATTTTTTTCTGTAATATATAAAAAAAAACTTGCACTTTTAGATTATATGTTAAAACTGTTTACTTAGTAAATCTATGAATAAAAAATATTAGCTGTAATATTCCTTTTTGAAAAAAATTTAATTTTTAGCTTAAACTAATAATTTAATTTTACATTTTCTATGATAATTATTTTTCTCTTTTTATTTTTAACCTTTTGAATAATCTTTCACTTAATTATTTAAATATTTTATCAAAATCTTGATGGAAAGTCCCTTTTCATAACTCACAAAAGTGGTGTAAAATGTTGGCATCAAATTTTAATCTACTTTTCTGTATCAATCTTTATATGGATTACCGTTTTTCTTGATTGATTTATATGTTTTATTCAGTTTCTTTTCTCTTTCAGGAACACTTCCTCCTAATGCCAGATGTACCATAAGTATAGGTGTTGATTACAATGAAAGTACTCAACCAGCCAAATTTGAACTTAAGACAAGTGATAGCACCTACAGTTTAACAATTAAGGCTTCAGTTGGGGAAATGATTCAGCCTGTTTTGTTATCTGAGGGTGAATTCACTGCTGCTCAAAGTAATTACTTGTATTTTAAAGATAGATTATGTTGTGTAATTAAGATTTTTTTATCATAATACATAATTTTTATAGTATATTAAAAATATTCAATTAAAAATATTCAAATATTCAATAAAATATTCTTTGCCATTGTTTTCAAAATCTGAATTTTTTTAAAGAAATTTCAAAATTTTAATGCAAAATTGTTTTTTTAAATTATTAAAATTTTAAAATTTAAGAATTATTTTAAAAAATATCGATATAAATACATGTGAATTTTAATATAGTAATTTTATATTTTCATTATACTATAAAAATATCTTTTATTCTGTTGTGGTAGAAGGAAAATTTAGAAAAAGGAATATGAAACGTTTTTTTTGTTTTTGCCATGATATTAAGTTCTAATTGGAATTTCTTTCTTAGTTTTTCTAATTACTTGTTCTAATTTTTGTTTAAATCTAAAGTTTAAGAAAAATTGAATCTCATTTTTTGTATTGCTTTTTTAAACCTTTATTAGCAAGAATATTTATGCTTTGTTTTTACTCTGTTTGTCAATTGATTTTTTTAAAGGAAGCTAAAGCACATATTGTCATATAACGTAATTTTTATTTGTCAGATCTGCATTTGAATGATAGTTTCTTTATGTATTTATTATCACAGATGTGTTATTACTATTGTTACTCTTAAAAAATACTGTTATATTTCATATTATAGGTAAATTAAAAGGTATGAATGAAAATTCTGGAAATGTTGATCTATCATTTGGACATTCTGATGAAAAGGCAATTATTCAACATGTGTATGAAGCTGCAAATGTAGCACAAGTACAAAATAATGATTTAAATTGCAAAATTATACGGTAAGATAGACATATTTATTACTATAATATCTTTATAATGTAATTATGTAAAGCTTTTGTATTTGTTATTTGACAAATTTTGTAACAAAACTAAATATATTAAATTATTTATATGGTTACACCATAATTTTAAAAAATGAATTTCTTTGAGGAAATTAATAGCATAATTTTATTTAATTGGAGATATGTACTATCTCTTAAACATATAAAATATTTCAGTATCATAAATAATATATAGAAATTTAAATTAATATTATTATGTGATTCTAATCTTGTCTCTTTGAATCATTTATTAAAAATACTATTTTAGAATGATCATTATGTTTTTATTTATTGTCCAAAATACTTCTAAGCCACTATATTAACTGTAACCAATTAATTGAATAAATTATTCGATAGTATGAGAATATGATTGTTGACTTAATTTTTTATTGTATTTAGTAAAAAGCAGCAATATTTATTTAGGCTTGGTAAAATACTTCATGTTTAACAAATATAAATGACTTTTTCTATTATTAGTAGTTTATATGAATATATATTATAAAAGCCTTATTTTTTAGTACAATTTTTCAAAACAATTAACATTTTATTATTATAATTAGATGTTAAATATTTTCATTTGTTGTTATTTGTTAAATATCTTGTCGGTAATTTTAACAAATTCAATGTTTCAAATTATTTGCTTAGTGATCATTATAGTCTTGTTCTTTTTCAAATAAAATTGCTTCTAAGGTTTAAAAAAAGGAGTGATATATTTTTCATTTGATTGATTTGTTAGAAATTTGCTGTTTCATCTTTTAATAATAACTTGTAGATCTTCTCACCTTAATTTATTTTAACTATTATTTTCTATTCAAACAGGTTTGCAGGTCAGACACCTGCTTCCAAATGTTTGGTCCTGGTTTCCATCCAAGTGCTGGCTAATGGTAAAGCAACCATTACTGTGAACTGTGAAAAAATGATAATTGGTTCTATGTTTTTTAAAGAATTAAAGGATGCATTAGCAAAATGATAATAGTGGAAATAGAAATTTTTTATATGTGTATTTCTTAAAGTGTTGTCTGGATGGAGAGCAATACATTACCATATGAATATACACAGGCTTTCATAGTGTAAAAAATGTACAGGAAGAACTATATTTTCATTAGTAATTATTTCTGAATTGCTCATACCTCTTGACATATGAATTCCATTTGCTATTTTTGCATTGAACACCATTCTATTTTGTAGGGTGGAATCCCAAATCTAATAGTATATAATTTGTTTGATTTCTCTTTATATTTAATTATCTTTAACTTCTGTGCAATTTTAATTAAAAAATTGGATTTCTTATTGCCATTCATATTTATTCAGCATTATCCTTAATAATCATGTGGGATAATAATTATAAATTTAATTGCGATTCATGTTATCAAATATGCCATAAATTGTGATGCCTCTTGAACTTTGACAAAGCAACCGTGCATTACATATAAATGTGATAAAGAAATTGTGTCATGAAATTCCCTTTATGCCTACTATTGTAATAAATCATTTGTATCCACATTCATGATTCTTAAAGCTGTTTTTAATAATTAGCAATGTTTACAAGATGTTCTTTTAGTATCTAATAGAAATTAAAAATTTATGGCGCATGAATAATGTAATATGGAAAGTCTGTTCATGAATTTTGAAATTGCTGTTATTAATTGGTGAACATTTGTTAAAACAATAAACTTGCTGTTTTCCTTTGTATATAATTTAAGTTTTTTGTAAACATTTCGAGCAACTCACGTTTTTTTATTAATTAGCTTATACATGAATTTTATTAGAGAAAATATTTGAAAATTTTCAACTAATATAGCTTAAGAATTTTGTCCTAACCTATTTTTTTAAATGTTCTATTGATTTCAGCTGAGTTTTCAAATTTTTATTTGTGGCCTTAAATTATTTATAGAGAAAAATCTGCTCATTATTATTTATCAGTTAAAATGTCATATGTATTTATCAGTTAAAATGTGGCAAGATTTTTTGAAGAAATATTTTTCCTGAGGTGGGGGGTTGGATTGTGGATTAAATTTATGGAAAAATTTCTAACCAAAAACTGTTTTGAAGAATGAAGTGCACAGATGATTCTTTAGCAGAAATAATAATCCAGTATTTTTATCTTGCTCTCTTCTATATTTCTTATGTGTATGGATAAGATGTATATTTTGTGCTTAATTAGATTTTGATTTTTTCATTTTGTGTATTGTCCCAAGATTGTTACATAATTTTTATTCAGTATGTATGTTTTTATATGCATGATCATGACATTTTCAGATTGCATAGAAATCAATTTGTGAAACATCAAGATGTGGTTTATAAGTTTTTTTGTATTTAATAAATGAAAAAAAAAATATATTTAACTTTTGTTTAAATGTGTGTACTGAGTTTGTTGTGTAATGCTATTTAATTTTCTATTATTCTATACACTATTCTAGATTAGTGTTATTCTTATTAGGAATATATATTTATAAAGTGTTTCTTAAATCGATAAAAACTGTTTTAATATAATTAATTTATTAAAAGAAAATTTATGCTACTTTAATGGAGCTTCTCCTAAATGTCCATGTTTTAAAATCTCAAAATTTAAGATTATTTTTTTAATAAAAATTATTACAAAATGCCTGTGATAATGTTATTTAATATGTATATATCAATCTATGCATGAAGAATTTCCATTCTTTGATGAAATTAAATTCCACATGTAGCAATATTCTAGAAAATTAATACACTGCATCATTTAATATGCTCACAAAATTTCTTATTCTTTGATTTGGGAAGGTGAGAAAAAGCCAAGGTTCTTCTCGCTTATTATTTTATTTTAGTACTTTTAACTTATTCAGTGTGCTTGATTTTTCTGCTTTTTTAACTGAAAGAATTTTCAGATAGATTTCAAAGTGATTCTGGTTTCCATGCAATAAACATTTCAAATAAGCAAAAGTTTATCCAAATGATGTAATCCAAATCTGTATCCTTTTTTAATTTTAGATCTGACTTAGGAACATTATCATGCAATATTTGCCACATATAATGGGGTAAATTTTTGATTTTTAATGAATTAATTTTTACAAAAAGTCTGAAAAGTTTTAATTGTGAAGAAGGATGTGAACAAATTATAAATTTTGAATTAATCCTTTAATTAAAAAAAATACTAAAATCAATGAGAAAATTTTGTTTTGTATTTTACTGTAATTAGCCATCTATCCTCAATTATTTGCAATATAAGGACTTAAATATGTAAATTCATAGTGTGAGTATACAGTTTAATAATTCTGGTATACACAAGTTACTAAATGTAATTGTTCATATTTCATGTTCCCAATAAATATTAGCTCCCACTTCATATGTACAGTTAAATACTTACAAAGCAGAATTATATTAATTGATTTGAATTAGTTTTTATCATTAATAGTTTATCTATTAATTTCTTTAAGTAAAAAGTTGCTTAATTTCTTAAGTGAAAAAAAATAAATTTTAATCTATAATTCAAAAATTTTTTTATACTGCTGGCTTTATAACGAAATTCAAAATTATAGCATTGAAATCTACATTATAATGTTCATTTTTAAAACATTCTCACGCAATCATAATTAGTGTTGGAGAGGTATTAATTCAGATCAAGTGTAGAACATTTGATAATATCCATTAACAAAGTATTATATCAGAAATGAAATTGGTATATTTTTATTGTAAGCACTCTGATTGCATACCTCATCATTTTCAATTGATCTATTGTAAGCAAAGAAAATGTACCCATTATGTTATATCTGTATTTTATGCGAAGATTAAAAAAATATTACCCTCTTAAGTCATTTTAAGCTGCACAACTAAATGCATCTTTAATATTTAGCTGTTATAAGTACTGAGAAGCGGTAATTAACAATTAAAAGTAATATTTAGATGATTATATTATGATTAATTTTCTTACACAACTGTAAAAAAGCATGAAAAATGAATTATTTTTCTCACATCTGTTTTATAAAAAAAATACATTAGTCATTTTCTTAACAAAATGTTTTATTTAAAAATCATCTTTTATTCCATACTTTTTTTTAAAA
Organism: Argiope trifasciata; assembly: GCA_026543055.1. Classification (NCBI taxonomy): domain Eukaryota; kingdom Metazoa; phylum Arthropoda; class Arachnida; order Araneae; family Araneidae; genus Argiope; species Argiope trifasciata. The sequence continues at coordinate 2,556,532 of JAPMOQ010029835.1, forward strand.
ATATATATATTTCTAAAATTCAAAATTTTCAAATTGATTAATTTTCTTGAGATAGACAAAATTTTGTATGAATTTTTATCAAAAAATATATAATCAATAGCATTTTTTTCTTGCAAATTATATAAAGAAAATTTGAAGAATAGTGATTAATAATCATTGTCAAAAAACTTTATTAATTAATACAAAACTTTATCTTCTGATTTATGTGTGAAAATAAGATACTTTTGCTGGAATTTGATATTTTTGATCAAAGAATGATTCTAATGCTGCAAACATTATTTAGCAATGTTTTTATTTTTTCAGATAATAAGAAACATTTTTGCTTGATTGTATTTAAAAAAAAAAAATTAACATATGAATCTAAAATTGCATATTCAGATGAATCATATCTGTAAATTTGGTATTACTTATTATTTGCAATGCATAAAAAGCAATTGCAAATTTCTGACTAGGCAATTACCTAAGGCTGTTGAGAAGGTCGTAGGTATATTGATTAAAAAATTTTCAGCCATTAAACAAATTTGTAAAAAATACAATTTTTCTTAAATTTTAAGAAGGCAATAGTATTTGCATTGAAAAATTAACTGATACTATTACCAGATTATTAATTTTTCATTTAAATGTTGCATTACAAACTACTCAATAATTTTTGTATTTTAATGATTTTTAATGTTACATTTCATTTAAATTTATTTTTATTTATGTAAGCTATCAATAAACAAATGCTTTAATTTTTCAGATAAAAGAGTACTAACAACTAATTATATTTATTTCTGAAACTTAATTATTTCATGTTATGCAAAACAAAAAAAATGGATGAAAATACCTATTTTACTAAAATATTATTATAATGAAAAATTAATCATGTATGATAAATTATTTACATGTTGATCAAGTTAAAAATGTATTAAAGTATGAAAATAAATCAAGTTTATTAAAATAAAATGCTATATAACTGCTAAATTCTCATGTCCACTTCTGATAGAAGTAAAATCAATTATTAAAACCCTGGAGATTTGTCCCTATGATCTTAAATAAGGCATACCATGCTTTTGAAGCATTTTGTTAGATGTAATCATTGAGCTTTTTAATATGGCATTACTATTAAGGCCTGCATGATCCAAGTTTGGCACCATATGAACAAGGATTTAAAAAATCCTTTTAAAACATCAGCTTTAAGTTTGATATTATGAAGACATCACATCTTTTTAAATCCTTTCATTATTTTCTGCTATTGTATTTAGCGGTGACCTTCATCATCCAGGATATATCCACCATGGTGACCATGATGATGAACCCTAAACAAAAAGGAAAAGTGTTCTTTTAAGAATCGTACTTAAATATAAATTTTATAAGTATAAAATGGCAGAGATGAAACTTTGATTCTTTCAAAAGAATTATCTAAAAAATCATTAATTTATAATCTGTATGAAAAATTTTCTTCCATTTTTTTTATAATAAAGAAATCAGTTGAAAGTATTAATTCATGCTCTTTTGAAATTTTTGAAACTGAATTTTTCTTTGACACCAGCTTCAAAAAGAAAAAAAAAATTAACTAACATAATGTATAAATTAGGATTTAATGCAATGTGTTACTATTCACTATTTGATACTTAAATCAATAGATAGAGGCATAGGTTTCTGAAAAAATGCTCAAAATAGCATAAAATGATTATATGTTTTATTACATGACTCAATACAGCCACTGCTGAAAAAATTCCTATGACTGAATTTTTATTTTGTCATGCAGCCCTTAGTAGAATATTCATGACACTGATTAACATTTAAACATAAAAAAGGGTTTTCTTTTGCAGCCCAAACTGATCGAGTTATGAAACTTTGTTATTTAGCTTAGCAATCTAGCCATTTGATTGGTGACAGCATTAAATAGGTCTAATATAGAGTTACCTTCAAGAAATCATGATGAGATTAATTTTATGCGCAGATTTATAGAACTTGTTTACTTTAAATGTTTTTATTTAATATATTTTATTAAATATGACCAATAGTACAGAGGGATTAATCAAAAATTTAGTTTTTTCTCCCAAAATTTACTAACATAAGGTAGAATTTATAGTTTTTTATGCCATTTAAGTCATTTTTTCATTTAGAAGTGTGGGTGCATGTAAAAGAAGTGATACTTTTATTGGTCTGGATTCTAAATTTTATCGATAAATGACGTTAGTGCCTTCCTGTGTTTTATCAACTTTCTCAAAACATCTAGCTTATATTTTTATCATATGAGAACATGATGTTGTTTTGGCTTGAGGGTTTTGAAGGCAACAAATTGTCGTGTTGTATAGCACTTAAAACGTATAGACAACAAGCGCGATTTATCCCTTTTCTTATTTTGGAGTCGATTTTCACAGTATAGTTTTGGAAATATATATCGTCTTCTAATGTAGTTTTATTTTTGATTCGGCTTTCACATTATAGCTTTTGAAATATCTATCATCTGCTGTTGTAACTTTTTTCCTTGGAAATCACAGTGTTACTGCCTAACTCGCGCAACGTTTTTTAAAAAATAAATCCAACGAGTTAAAATATTGGTGGTTAATCGATAAATATTGTTGTTTCAGGGATAATTGAAACTAATTAAAATAAGGTTATTAGAAAATAATGTAGAAATTGTTACATTTGGCGATTTATCGCTAACTAAAGTTACAATTTGATTTCCAAACTATACATTCTCTGAATTCTTCCGAATTATCTTTATTAATTTGTCATTAACCAGTTTAAACGATTTGAAACAATCACGAGAATTTCAGATTACGCGTGCGTCGATATTTAGGAAAACGATGTATTTATTTTCATCTCAAAATATGTCAATCCCCAAAACTTTATTTGCCAGCTACCACACACACATACATATACAAGGTGATTATAACTGAAGTTTAAGTTTCAAAACGCTATAAAAAAAAAAAAAGAACCACTGATGAGAATGGCATCAAATTTGAACGGCATGTTATAGCAGCAGGCGTAAAGGTTATGGCAGATGAAAAAATTTAGTTTCAAATTTCAGCAACAGATGACGTTTTAAGCGGCAAAATCACGACGCGAAATAATTTGCAAAACAACGGTTAAGGTGTAAGTTACACATTAAATGTATTGGCAAATTAGAATTGTTGAGCAGTTTTATTTGGATCACTGTACATATCACATCGGAAGGGACAAATCGATTTCAAGAGTTTTGCGGCGACATACCGCATAAGAACCATTTAGCATAGAAATTATGAAATATCGCGATACTGGCGCAAAACATGTTCAATATGGTGTCCACCTTTGTGTGCAACAAGTTGAAAGCGACAAGCAGCATGTTACACAGTGGATCGCAGGGTCTCCGGGATGTTGTTCAGAATGTGTTGCGAAATGCTTGCCTTTAATTCAGCTAAATTTGAAATTGGAGCACGGAACACAACACTTTTCCGATAACCTCCCAGCCAAAAATCACACGGTGTAAGATCAGGTGATCGGGAGGGCCAGGCTGTAGGTAAATAACAGCTGATAATTCGACCATTTATAAAATGGCGCCTCAGCAGCTACTTCACGGGATGTGCAATATGCGGAAGAGCGCCATCTAGCATAAAAATGATTCTATCCACGCTGTTGCAGAGCTGGAATGACGCGGTTGCGCAAAAAGAGAAGCATAGCGATGACCAGTGATGATAGCGGTAACAGAACCGGAAGCAACCGTCTGCTCGAAAAAATATGGCTGTAGGATGGATGAATGATACTGTAAAGCCGCACCACACCGTGACCTTTTCAGGATGAAGGGTGCTGAAAAAGTCACTGTACGGGGTGCATTGCCAATGGATTTTCTGTTTCCTATATTCAACAATTCTGGGTATAGACGTACCCTGTCATATGGAAACGAGCTTCATCTGTCCACAAAATTTTCCACTTCCATGCAAATCAAGAAATTCTAAAGCAAACGTCTCCCTTTCTAGCAGGTCAGACCAGAGCAACCCCTGCACATGGTCAATTTTGTACGGATAGCACTGCAGGATGTTTCGTATAATTTTCAGCACCGTGCTCGTAGGCCTTTTCAATGTCCGGGCAATTTCTCGGATTCACTGCACGGATGCACACCACTGACCGACCCCTCCTGTAATGCTGTGGCCACTTCTGCCACTACCGCCGAATGCACTCGCTTTCTCCGTCTACCAGATTGCACCTCAAACAAACCTACCGTTTCGAATTTTTGCATCACTTACTCCAGATCCCCGACACTCATTGGACCAACTGCTTCTTTTATACTCTTCAGTGTCCTGAGCTTTTGCTGAGTTATTCATACTCAATCATCGGTCTTGTAATACAGCTTTACCAGCAGAGCGCGGTAAAATTGCTTTTAATGAGATACGAATTTTAACCTCCTCGATTTACTAAAATGACGAAGTGAATGAAACAATAATATTGTTTGTACAAAGCAACTCTTGTGAGTTCTAGAATGTTGTGGGTGAGCTTTAAAGATAATTATTGAAAAAAAACGAGGGTGTTTGTGTGAATTAAAATATATAAAGAAGATAAAAAAATATTTCCAAAATGAATCACGCTCTAAAAGATCATCCATTTTATCTAATCTCTCAACATATCGATCAAAGAATGAGTGTTTATTGATAGTCTTTTAGCAATTAAAAGTATTAATAAAAAGGTTTCTGTAAAAAAATCATCGAAAATGACAAAAACCTGAAAAATAACTCACAGATTTTGCACCATGATAATGGTGCAAAATCAGTGTCCATTTATTCGCAGTGTCATTATTATTTGTGAATATTTTCCAAGCATTCGTTAAACACAGCTCTACTAATCTCGTATTCACCTGACATAGCACCATGTTACTTTTTCATAACTATACACTCAAATTGATTATTCGTGGTCACTATCTTGAGTTCATGAAAGAAAATGGACAGCAATCTTAAAACAGTTTCACAAAGACTAGTTTAAGCCATGTTTTGATGGCCAGAAAAAATTGCCAGAAGAGCGTTGCCGTTGAAGGAAATGCCTTAAATCCCGACTAGTAAATTAATAAATTTTTAGTGCCATGTTTGCCGATACTTTTTGGTTACAATAGTAAGAAAATATTTATTTTTGAAAAATGAAGCATATGATTGTATGATTAAATTTACCCAAAAATTACTATCTGCTCATCAAGCTGTGGCAATTTTTGTTTTGACATAAATAAATTTGATTAAAAAAGTGCTCTTTATTATTTATAATCATCATTTAATTGGGGGAAACTTTTTATACTGAGAACTGTTGATGAATTGAGATAAACCCTTTTTAATTATTTATTTTATTTTATCAAAAACTTATTTTATAGTAAACAGCTTCTGTTTCTTTTAATTTGTAAGAGAATTTCATTCATCAAAAACTATTGACTATGTTTTATCCATTTATTTAACAACCATGGTTAAAATACATTTGTTTTAAAATGAGCTGATTTTCTTATTGCGATTGCACGAAAGTTTTATTTTTAATGTATTTTTATTGAATGTGGCTTGCTTCATGTTTACACAGATGGAATTTGTACAAAATTTTTCATAGAATCCTCTATGTTCTGAAATACATATATTTAGTACTTTGGGAAATGATATCAAAATTTATTTATCAATTTATGAATTAATTTTTACAAAATTTTGATTTTATATATGAAATTATCTGTTGATGAATTTCTGAAAAAAAAAATGATTAAGTGATTATAATATTGAATTTTTGAAAAAAGTTGATTTTAAAATTTCAATATATTTTTGCTAATAAATTTGGAAAATATGAAAAATTAAAATTCAAAATTAGCAATCATTGCATTTCCATGCTTGAAAGTATAGGCCGATAGATAATCAACCTTGTAAGTTGATTTCGTCGAAGTTCATAATTTAGATACTTAATTTATGTAACAAATTTTATTGATTTAACCCTTCACGTTTTGCAGATATCAATTCCGTTTGTACTCTATCAGCAAAACATATTTTCTTTGAATGAATTTACTCCAACACGTGAAAGTAATCTATAACATTGTTTTTAAAGTCCACATACCAAATTTCATTAGTCTAGTTCAAAATATTTTTAAGTTATAATATTCAAGAATACATTCCAATTTTTTTCGAATTTGGAAAGTTTTGAAATATTGAGGTATGCCAACTTCCCAAGTTAGATTACAATTCTTTCTCTATACTTCGTATACCAAAAATTAAAAATAGAATTTAGCAAAAAAAAAAAAAAAAAAAAAATCTCAAAATAACATATTCTTTTACTTACGGAATAGGCACATATTTTACATGGTGATGATGATGATGGTGTGAATGATGATTTCCTTCAAGTAATTTCGCCAGCAGACCTACTCCAAGAAGAATTCCCAGGCCACCACCTCCACCACCGTGATGATGGATCCCGGCCACCACTTGGAAGATAAGACAAGATACTAAACTAATAAGGGCAACGCGAGAAACCAGCATGTTCGCGGGGATTTTGCACGGTCACCACTTATCTGAAAAAGCAAAATTTAGAAATGCATGAGAATTGTAAATATAATCAAAACTCCTGGGGTTTTATACCGAAACATAGAATTCGCCGGCCTCTTGTAATTTAACGAAAGTATGCTTCCTTTTTTTTTTTTTTTTTTAAAAAAAAAAAAAAGGCTTAAACACCTTGAAAAAATATACAGAATTAAAAATGAAACTATAAAAAGAAATCCCAGATTTCTTTTATACAATGTTATTTAATTTGACGTTTAATCATCAGTATTATAACTTTTATAATCGAATTTTCCCTCTCTTACTGGTTCATTAGAATTATAAAATTGCTTATAGTTTGTTGATCCGGATGAACTATCGGGTAATTGTTAATTTTTAACTTTCTTACAATTCACATGGTGTCATCTGGCCGTCAGTACAAAAAAAAAAAATGTTTGCAAGATTTCATGAAGATTATTATGATTAATTACGAACAATATTGAAGGGCAAAACATATAAAATACATAAAAATTAGAAGTTTCAAAAAAAAAATACTCTAATTTCTTTCTAATAATCTGGATGTTAAAAAAGAAAGCGAAAACTCTTGAGGCAACTAAGACAATGCAATGAGAAAAATTAACCCATAAAGTCTTAACTATTCATTTAAATGTATATAAAATCTGACTGTAACTAAAATCCCCATTTCATTATAGTATTTGTATCAGCATCTCATGTATTTGCGATTTTTGTTCTAATTTCTAGATATTTGACAATGGCATGATTTTATATATTTTAAACAAACATGCTTTAAATTTTTTTTTTCATTCATTTAACATTTACTTTCTCCTTATAAAACAAATCAAAAACAACTTTTTTTCCTTGATTCAATTAATAATAATATCTGTCTAATTCATAGTAAAGAATGGTAACTAGAACAGCTAACACGGAGCTGAAATTTCTATTTATCATTTGATTGGGAAAATGCTTGAGTATTTATTTTTTTAAAAAAGAGAGTTTATAAAATATCTGCCTTTACATTAATTAGAAACAAAGCGAAGAATCCTAAACTGCCAAATGCTATCATTTTTAAAGACAAAGTAATTTATGATATAATTTTGAAACTAATGGTAATACACAAAACAATCAATAACCGATATTCTTTTAAAATTCCGGAGAATATTGTCAAATGTGGTAATTTCCATAGAACTCTATTTTTAAAAAAATGTCCATTTCATCCAGCTGCCAACATAACTGGATTAAAAATTTCAATAGTAAACGATTTCAACGGCAAACATTTTCCGCTTACTAAATTTTAATTGATAAATTTATTGACATTTCATATTCTTGAGTAATATTCATAGATTCAGTGTCAATCATTTAAATTCTTTAAAATCTATATTAAAACCGATAAAGAAAATTCAAATTTAAAATATCGAAGAATGAGAATTTCTGAAGTAAAATAAATTTTGACGATTTAAATCAAAACATTTCGTTTTCGTTATGAATTACTATTAAGGTGAGTTCACACGAGGCTTATTATTGCTGAAATAGAAGATCACGTCTACTACCGGAAAATCAAGTTAATACAACGGGACAATGGCAAATAATAGTACCGTCAGGACAAATGTTGTCAGCGTTGTCTCAAGTGTTCACACGAGGACAATGCAAGGACAACAGCAGAAAAGCAACGAATGCGGGCAATAGTAAGCCTCGTGTGAACCCACCTTTAATCGTCAATATTATTTAGTGACTCGTTGAATAGAACTTAATGATTATCGTTTTTATATCTTTGAATCATAAAACATAGAATCTTTTTAATATCTAAAATTTAATAGTTCTTTTAAACTATATCGTAAGCAGTTTCTTATGTCTAAAAGTAATATTTGCTTAATGTTATTTTTCATCCCTTTATTTTTTGTGATAATTATCCAGGTAAGAAACTTTTTATTTTTATAATATTGGTTGTATAATCAAATGAGTTTTCAGCGAAAAATGCACAGCAATACTATTATAATAAATTTTAATATATTAACAAAATAATTGTTAAGAAATAATGTAATCAAAAAGTTAATACACAAAGATTTTTCTGTCTTTGAGCTTTGCTGTGAATAATATGATATAATTTTGCTTTAATAGATAATTATTTTATGTAAAATAAACTGATTAAGTCTCATAATATTTGATTTTATTTCATTTAGAGCTGTACATTGATTGATTGCAAAAATTGTTAATTATGTTTTTGAATGTTTTTATTCTACGTGAAATAAATATTAATTAGAGATTTAAGCACAAACGGCATAAATTGATTTGATACTTTGAATTTATATGGAGAACTTCGAATGAAATATTTGATATATTTTTTAACCAAGTGGATATTAAATACTTCATATATAAACATACTTTTGTAAGGCAATTTTACATTTCAAAAACTTTTAAAATTTAGCAATTTTTTTTAATACTTTGAGAATAAATATGTATCGCTAAGAAGGGAAATATTATCGTAGCGTTATTTAAATGAATATTACATTTGTGGTTAAATCTCTAATTAAATCAGTTTCATATTATTTGAGTTTCAAGGTATATTTTGCTAGATATTGAATTCTAGCCATAAAATTGATTTTTTTATTAATACCTTCTTTTTTTTTTTCACCTTAACATACTAAAAAATTATTCATTCTTTTCACTGTAGGATTCCATTTTGAAATTCTTTCAGAGCATGAAACATGCAAATAATTTTCAAAGTATTCTTTAATAAAAAGAGCTTATTTTTTTAAATCATAAACGCAAATATGTCTTATACATTGAAACAACGGTTACTATGATATACTATTTTATAAAGCTTAAGCATTTACTTACCAGCAACTTTCTTGAAAGTGACAGAGTAAAAGTGTAAGCATACTTACTAATTGGTGGGCTTTTTAAACCACGAATGAATTTTGCGGTCCATTTAGCATGACGAAAAATAACAAGTTTCCGGTGTTTTTCTCAATTATTTAAGTTGGCCACGAAAGAATCAACATTGATTGGGGCTTTTACTCTAACCCATTGACATATATCGCAGTTTTATCGCTGTTTTTTTTTTCTGTAAATTACAGAATTTTATTCTAGAATGTTAGGAATATAATGTCATTTGGTTTCATTTTTTTCCTACATAAATTTGAATGAGAAATATTTTATTACAATGTTTGATGCACCTTCATATACGTATTGAATATCAATTGGATGATTGGTGCCATTTTCTTTCATAAATCAAGGAACTGGAAATGTTATTGTAATTGAAACGCAAATTATACAATCAGTTCCTCGTTGTATGAAAATGCTACTTGATGACTGTAATTAATAATAATTAAATTTAAATATAAAGGTTAGATGCACACACACACATATATATGAAGGTTATAAAAATATAATAAATATTATCAAAATATTATTGCATGTAGTCACTAATATTGTTAAGTAATAAACAAAATAACTAAGAGATTAAGGAGTAATATATCAAATAGGTATTTTTACCACTAGTATATTTAAAAAATTAGTAATAAACTATTTGTTGTAAAATTTTAGATCCTTTGATTGGCACTTAAAAACAATTGTTACTGTAACAGATTAATAGTAATTTATTTTAATTATTTTTTTCTTATTGTTAATTAATGCATATCTTCTATGTAAAAATCACGGAAACAATAATCCGTTTTTCTCAAATTAGCCATCAGTTTGTATTCTGTTTCTTTAAACAATTATAAAATTATTAAATGAATAATATTTTTAATTGATAATTATGTTCTGAAAACATTAAGATAGTGGGTTGTTATGAAAAGCTGATAAATGTAAAAATTTCAAAAAGCAATAACACCAAGAAATGAATGACGAGAATCCCATATTTATAAACATGACACAAGTTTAATAATAATAAAAAATGAGTGTAAGAAGTTTTTATTACCATGTACTCGTAAAAATTAATTAGTGTAATATCAGGAATTATTTTTTGTCCGAATCATATTGAATCAGGAAATGAATTAGAAATGAAGAATAAAAACCAATTAATTTATGTAAATGTCACATTATAAAATATTGATAAAGTGAGTTTTTAAATCTATTATTTGAATAAGACAATTTTTTTCTTCTTATTTTAATAAAACCATTATGTATATTTCGAAACTATTATTTTGATAAATTAGTACAAGCATTCCTATAAAGAATCTGTTGTTTACTAAGAGATGGCCATAAGTTGTGATTTTTGGCGTAGATTTATGATTACAGGTTACATATTTCATTGAATAACATAAAATGCCAAAATATGTTTATTGTATTTCCATGGTTACCATAATGCTAGCAAACAATAAAAAAATATATATTATAAAAATTTTGCCCTCTTTGGTATTGAAAAATCATAAACATTTTATTCGCAGTTTTGAGTGCCCAGTATTCATTTAAAAATGAGTTTGATGACGATAAATCATTAATCTCCTTATTTCCGCATTGTTAAAATGATATTTGAAAAATGGTTTAGATCAAATGTGAGTGTTTGTGTATGTGTTTACGGATAATCTGAAATGCTCTTTTTCTTCAAATCTTCCGTGAAAGTCATAGAAACAATAAATATTTAACACTTTTTTTTTGTAAATAATTCGTTCATTCATTTTTTCTTAAATAATATATTTTAAGTTTTCAGTGCTGTTTGTGAATTTTTAACTTTACTCTTACAAATTTGTTTAACTATTAAAACTATTTTTTTGTCCTAATTTTCACATTAACACATGATTTATATGAAATTTGATGAAGCTTGTTTCGTGGATTTATTTTTTTATTTTTTGTTTATCCAAAAATGAGGGGAGATGCAATTTACCAATTTTTTTTATTATATGCTTTCTAAAATTATGGTCTGCAAGTAAACAATATTATGAATTCTTTTTCTACGCAATACACGTGTCTATTATGTATGAAAAAAAAATTGTGTCGGTTAAATGCATCTTTAAGTGAGCTGGATTTATTTGAAATGTTCTGTTTTCTGCTTATGAGGATATTAAAGGATTTTGAAGAAATTAGGTGTTTTAATAACAAGAAATTAACCTTACAATTAATAATTTTATGTTTTTCTCCAAAAATGTTTATCTAATAAGTTAAAATGTTCTAAAAAATAGGAGAAAAAATCTTAAATGTTTTTTTAGGCTTCTGATTGTAATTAATATATTTCCATTTGGTGTTGGCTTACTATGTATTTTATCTGTTTCAATAAGATTAAGCAAAAGGGGAAAAAATTGCTTGTTTGTTTGACTACTTCAAAAATTTTACGACTAACTTTTTCAAAATTTAAGATTTCATTACAGTAGCGATAGAATTAGCGATTATAGAATTTTTATTAGTTTCTGAATTCTAGTTTTTTTCACCATTTAAATTCAAATTTCTCATTGTCAGCAATCATTTGTCCCTGTATTTTTTGTATGTATGTAAAAAAAGAAGCAAAACACATATGTTTGGAAGCTGTACTGTTTATAGTCGCTCAAAAAACGAATTGATAAAAATTATGTCATTGATTAAATTAAATTTGAAAAATCCACTATAAATAAGAAAAGTGTACGTAAATATAACTGATATCATAATAACGATAATTCCATTAAAGTTTGCAATATTATAAAAACGGTAAATAATGTAGGAGCGATAGTTTGTTCAAAAGTTCTGGTGGGAAAATAAAAAATCTTTTAGCCTCTATATAACTCTTCTTAGAGAAATGGAACAAAAGTTTTTAACAGCTCATTAAATTCTTCCGGATGTTTAGGCACATTTATTCTAAATTCCATTTGCAAACGTTAAGGAGCGTGGAAATGTATAAGATTCAAACAAATGACGGGTATTCATATATGTGTATACTGAGAAAATTTTCAAAGCAAACCCCTCTAGTAAAGAAACTTTTTAATAATATTTTGGAATCTAAAATCAATTTATTCAGTTTTAAATTGCATATGATAACATAATTAAATATACAGTTTAAGCTCAATTTATCAATTTCCAAGTGATAATTTTAGACCATTAACGGGTATAAGTTGAAGAGTATTTAAAACATCTCTCGCTACATTAAGTGCAGCAATATTATTTTCATCTGATGTTGTGTCTGCATTGTTTGACGTAGAATCATCAAAGTTCGTGTTGAGTCTGAAGTCTGTGTTTGTGGCGTCATTCCTTAACTCTCGGTTCATTATATTTTGTGCTGAATAATCATTTACTGAGCTTCCTTCAGTATTTTGAGTAACAGAACTTTTCACATTTAGTTGCCTGCTTTCGTCAGTAAAGTGCTCAAGGCCAGTTTTATAATTTTGTTGATTCGTAGCAAAATGATCCAAGCCATCATGATAGTCATAATCATAACCTTGCCTACCATGGTGCTGATATTTGTTTGGGTGATAATACACTCGTCCATTATTGAAGGAATTGTGTTTACTATTTTGCTTGAAAAAATTGTTCAGAAGTCCAAATTTACTTTTGTTTATCTGAGGTCGCACATTTCCGAAGACTGGATCATTAGGGAAAGTAGGGTCTTGATACTGTGGATAGGCATGGTCATGGCCATGCTTATGATCATGCGAATGGGCGTGATCATGGGCATGTCCATGCTTATGATAGTGATAATGATGATGATGGTGTTCTTTTCCCTGATCTCCTATCACAATTACCTCAGTTTTATCTGGAATCCTGAAAAAGAAAATGGATTCAGTTTATAAAATAAAATTATCTACTGACATTACGTTCGGATAATTATATCTGATATAACTATTCATAATGGTTATTTTCCTTAAATAAGACAAGCAGTGTAAATTCTGAAAGAATTTTAAAACAGATTCAATTAACTATGTATTAAATAAACTTTTGTAAGTTATCTCTTAAACTGAAACCTTTTTTAATCCCATAGTTGAGGTCAATAGCCGCAATTTTCATGCATTAAAAATTATCTACGTCTTACTCCGATTTTTTAAAATATTTTCTTTTGATTTTATTTAACATACAAACCCAATTGTTTCTTAATGGTAATCTCCAACTTTCATCAATAAAACATTACATTCTAGAGGTTCTTCGAATTAGTTTTTTTAACACATATCTATAAAAATATGAATTGCTTAGAGAACTAAGGAAAAGTATTTATCAGTCAATGCGATTGATGAAAACTGTGTTCTAACTATATATATCATTAGATTATCATTCATATTATTCGAATCAATGAATTATATTTAAATGATGTATTTGAATATCATACTTACAAAGGCGCAGGAAGATTGGAATTCAAAAAAGCTCCTTTAGTTTTATAAGCGCCATGAAAGGATTTCAGTGCATGTGGGAAGTGAGGCTTGTGGAAATGTGAAAAACACCAACTACTTGGTAACTGCAGGACCCAAACCAAAGACAAACACACCACCGCTACCATATGGGAGAATTGCACATATCTTGAAAACATCTGAGAGCAAGAAATTACGAAAAAATTAAAAGTGACATTTTAAAAGAAGTTGAATTTTTTTTCATTATTATTAAACAAAAATGCTGAGTAGAGATTATTCCATATCATAAAAACTGGTGTTTTGAAATATTAGAAATCAAATTGAGGCATCTAAAAAATTATCACTGAATTCTTATAATTGCCTTCAATGAAATATAACTTCCATCTCCTAAATTAAATTAAAATTTGTTAACTTCGAAATTGAAAAAAAAGGAAGATCTAGTGATAAATCAAACCTTGAGAAATATATCTTTAAAAAAATTATTTGTATGAAATAAGCAATCAATGACATTACAACAATTCTTGTGGTTCCAATATTTATCGAAAAACACAAGCTGCTCCTTCAATTATCAAAGTCAGTAGTTTTCTTCAAGTTATTTAATTTTCTATATAACAAAGATTTATACAATTGTTGGGATTACTTTATTGAATACGATTTCAAGACATTGCATACACATTTCATATTAAATTTAAGCTCAGATATTGAGAAATCTTTTTCAAAAATGTTATTTAAAAAAAGTCGGTAGTTTTTTTTTTTTTTTTATGTTGAAAATAATTTTTTGACGTGTGTGAAACCAATCATCATGCAAATTTATTTATAATTCAAAATCAGATTATTCAAATGTAATGGTATTTCCATTTAAAATATTTACATTGTTAAGTGTAAAATCTTGGCAAATATTAAGATGTAATAATCTAATACAAATCTTGAATGCATGACTTGTCATGTATTTAAAATTTATACAAGACCAAACTTTGAAAGGGGGAAATTCTAATTAGCATATGGAAGTTGCCAGAAAATTTCATGCCGCGTTAAATATTTCTCAACAGCATGAAAGTTGAAACCAATTGTATCCTCTGCTCTGAATATATCCCACGATATCTGAAATATTGAAATAATTCTTTACAACTTCTACTTCAGGTGGAAAGTGATGGTTGCAAATAAGTGGAATTCACTGAATCTAAATATTAATGATAATGGAAGTTCATTAGGGAAAATTAGCTACCATTGTCATTATATCATTGACTCTGCTTGGCAACATAAAAAAACAGCCACACATCATTAAGATAATTACTTTCCAATAAGTTATAATCATTTCTATGCTGCTGGCAAAACAAAAACATTTAGCGAAACTAATTATCATATATAAGAAACACTCGCTCTAACAATGATTTTCTTCTATTAGAGTATCTATCATAATTTATAATTGTGCTCCGATATTCCAGATATCCGATTCTACGAAAATTTTAATCATCCATTTGTTTAAACAAATACTCAAGAAATTCAGTTGCTTTTACATGCAATTGAGTTTTCAAATCTAGAGCTATGGCATGTTAAATGTACAAAGAAAAGATTATTTTTAATGCAAAGATTTTTAAAAAGAAATTTATAGTTTCTGCTCATTTACCATCAGATGTAAGTAGAAAACAAGACTTTAAACATTTCCTTTCCACTTTTGAATTAATATTGTTACGAACCTGTAATTTTGCTTCCCTGCGAGAACATTGTCTTAATAAGAAAGACTGTTTTAGTCTTCTGTATTGGATGTAGCGAGAGTGTAGCATCAGGGAATCCAGAGCTTGGAGAGCATTTGGCGAAACAAACGGTAATACTCGAAACATCGAGAGTTTTCTCGAGAATTAGGAACCGAGATACTTCCAGACACACCCTGATTGGTCCAGAAGCTTCTAGCCCCACTTCCCAGGAACTATAAAAGGCTGGCACTTTCGAGCCGAGATGGTCGATCGAGTAGACCTGAATTGAGAGGTCTTGAATTGGTAGTCCTGATCTGAGGAGTAAAGTCAACGGATCAAGTCAAAGGGTCAAGTCAACTGAGTCGCCAGTAATAGTGGAATCCTGGCGAATGGTTTACACGAACTGGGGAGTCCTGAACAGAGAAGCTGCAGAGAGAATATCGAAGTAACGACGGATTGCTGAATCGCTGCTTATCGTAGCCCATTATGTGAAATAGTTTGACGGCAGCTAAAGAAAGCAGTGATGGAGGAGGAGTTCAGCTGTATTAGAGAGACCGTAGAGCAAGAATTCCACCTGGCCGCTTTGTGTGCTGAGTACGTTGTCACTACTGGATTTCTACGTGTGGGCTACTGTCTGTCTGACTACTGAAGAATGCTGCTGTGCTGACCTTATGTTCGTCTGGGATATAGATAGTTATCGAATTTGTGCTGTCCTGTATTCCTGTAAATAAACATCGCCGTTGTGTTTTCTACTGAAGGACTGTTCATTGTGTTATCTCACACCATAAACCCAATTCACAGAAACGAACCTCTATGAATAGAAAATTCGTAACAATATCAACAGATTTACAAGTCATACACTCTTTATTACGTTATTACTTCCAATTTATGGAAACATATCATTAAAAGAGGATTTCTTGGCTGTGCTGATCATATATTCTCTCATGTTTGGCCTTTCATTCTGTAAACTGAAGGGAAATTGTTACAAATGTTTAGATACTTTCAAACGTATTGGCATTTAATAGCTTAACTTATCTTTATTATAATTTTTTAATAATTTTCCCATCTCCAAATGTTCACTATTCCCTGGACTCTTGAGTAATTATCGCATTCAAAGATAATATTCAAAAATTTATAATAAAAATAAATGAACGAATTTTGTACAATTCCAAACTGAATTTATAAAAAAACAATAACTGGCAAATAAATAATAATGTTATTTATTTATTTGTTGGTGAGCCTCGATTTGCTGATTAAATAAAAGAATGCCAATCGGTTCAGTTTTCATTTGTTATTGTGCAGAGTCGAATATACATTTGGAGTTCATCAGGTTATTGATTTATTAATGCGTCATTCAGATGATTGACATGTTTTCCCCCAACGCAAAAAACCCCATTACTTAGAAAAAAAAGGACGTCCTGTAACGTATTTATTATACTGAACTCACAACATGACTAATGATGATATCACGTATATGTGTTCTTATGAATGTATAATCCTTCTTTAATTTATCATACGAATTATCGATTGATGGAGTGCGTGATGCCAACTGTCGTATCGATCAAAAGAAGCTCACAATAAAAAGTGTTCTCTTAGCCTTTTTTAAAAAATAAGTTTATCCTCAGGTTGAAATTATGGGGATACTAGCATTCGTTTTCCCCTTGTAATGTAAATTTTTTTAGTTTTTTTAAAAAACTGTTGTTGTTCCTTATTTTCACTTATCATTGGATAAGCCCGCTGTTATGAAGATATCGATTTCAGCCGATAAGGTGCGTTTCTTGTTTTAATAGTGCCAACAAGAGTCAAAAGTACGACTTTGCCACTCACACGCATCACTCATTAATTTGCACAACTGTGTTTTTACACACAGAGCACATTCACACATAAAATAGAGAAAAAATATGCCCGAATCGGGACACTCAGAACACGGGGAAGACTCGCTACCCCTATGCCAGGATGCCGGCTTTTTTTTAAACTAAATGCAGTTAAAATTGAATACATTTTTTCATTAATCTATCTTGTTTATTTTGAATATTATTTATTAGACATCAGTTTTTCTTTATTTCATTTGCGAAAGGGAGGAAAGAAAAAGTGCAACGAGAAACATAATTTGAAAATTTCAATAAAGTTAATTTGTCAATTTTTATTATTCAGACATGTTTCTTTAAGAGGTTTCAGTTTATGTGAGTGTAGCTTAGCAAAAAATATTTCATTTTTCAGATACTTGTATCAATCAGAATAAAGCTAAAATTTCTAAAATAGAATTGCAAATGCATCGTCAAAAAATAACAATTCCGAAAATAATTAATGCGACTTACTGATCCATTTCCTTATTTTTATGAAAAGTAATTTACTTTTAATGAAACAATCTTTCATTCTCAGTAAATAAATATAAAGCCTAACATTCATCTTCAGATTTGAAAATCTTTCTCAAGTACCCATTAAGATACAATATTGAAATTTTTATTTGTAAGTAATTTATTTTTACAGTAAATAAGTAATTACATTCAAAGGATTTTGATGCATTTAGACGATTCGATTCATTTTATCCGTAATAATGAATGAAATACATACAACGGTGGATTTTTTACTAAACAATATTCTAGGTACTGGATTACCCTGGGCAGCAAATAGATAGGTTTAACAATTTTTTTAATCAAGGATTTGACTAATTTTATTAACAATTAAGTAAATCAACTAAAAATACAAATTATATTAATTATAATATATAAGGACAATAATGTGAATTGGGATCAACATTATTAAAACCTTAATTAAATGATTAAAATATAGTTAATTACTTTTTGATAATTATTGGAATGTGAATTATTCATTTGATTGGTCCATATATGTTATATTCCATTCGGCATGGTATATAAAATATTGATTGTTAATGTAATATTTGTTTGTAGTTATTTTCTTATAATCTTTCAATTAATTCAATATTCTTTTATTTTTAAGAAAGTAAATCATTAATTAATAATAATGGGACAAGGGTTTAATTGTTTGGTTTCATGTAAGTAAAATATGAGCCACACAGTCGTTGAATGCGAAATAATGCATCACTTTTTATTCTAAACCATAACTCCTCTTCTCTGTCTAATCTTGTGTACCAATTTATCTAATCTTATCGGTAGTATTATACTAGTTCGCATCTATTTATCGAGCATTTTCGATAAATAAGTAATCTAATCGTCTTGGCAGCATTATATTGGGTTGTTCGGATAGTCATTTCGTATTTTTTTGTCAAAATGAAAAGAAATTTTCGTTTAATGAATAAATTATTTATTAAATTATAAAATTGCCATTCTGGTCTAATACCTTTTGCCATATTTTTGGTAGTAACATGATTACACGCTCATAAAAGTTTTGGTCTTTGCTGTAAAAAAAACTGATCGAGGTGGTTTTTGGCCTCCTCATTTGAAGGAAAAATTTTGCAAATCAGTTCTGGTACTGATGTACTGTTAACACATCTTCTCCACACATATTGGCTAATTTATTTCTGGCTTGAACAGCATTTTTATCTTTTATATAGCAAAAAAGAAAAAAATGACGAAAATGCTGTTTATTACTCTCCATATTTAAAAGGGCACCATCCAAAAACTACTGCGAAGAATCAGCTGCACTTTTTCACACTCAAGCCTTGCTATATCAGCTCTTAAAACATAAAATGATTTTGCGGTTTAAGTATGAAATTGGGTGCGAAAAATGCAATTAAATCCTTTGTCAGGAAAAAACGAAATTACTTTCCGAACAACCTAATAGTTGTTGATATCTTAGTATGACAAAGTTTTATGATAATTGTTTTCGAAAAGAAACTAAAGTTTTTTTAAGTTTCTGCAATAAATAAATAGGATTTATTTCTAAGTCAAATGTTAAAACTGACGGGGATATATACATACAAAATAGGCACACTGTTTTCATTATAAAACAGAATAAAAATATTTGATTTTTAAAGTATTTGCTCTTTATAAGCAAATAAAAAAAATTATGAAACAAGTTCTTAAACCACAAGTTCAAAGATACATTCCAGAAAAGAAATTATAACAAAATTAAAATTATATTTAGATAAAAACTTAATAATTATAATGTTACTTATTTTCATCTTTGAAAAATTAAAATTAACTTTTAAAAAGTAGAAGATCCTGTAATTTGAATATCTAAAAAATACGAAGTGATTTTTTTAATCATAAGTAGCCATTTAAAAACACATTATTGCGCAAAAATAAATAAATAAATTCTCAGCATATAAATAATGCTTATAAATATCTATCTAATAAAAGTCGTACAAATGTAATAAAAAGAATTATTATATAAAAGTATGTATAATTTCATGTCTAAGCGTACTGAAATTTGAAAAAGAAAATTAAATATGCTTAAGAAAAATGAAAAACTATAAATTTTCATCATTGAAGTTCTTGTTCGTTAATTTTTTGAAGTTGAATTTTAAGCGTTTTATTTTTTACATAAACACATTGTAGCAGGGTGTGTGCATTTAATCTAAGGAAAAACTCTTCTTTTCTTTTTCTTGTTTATTTTCACCCACACACACACAAATATATATAAAAACACATGGACGACGATCACAGGTAAACAAGGAAACATGTATATTGAAATACAGAAAGTTCCACTAATAACGAGCGAACAAATAATACTTATTGTCGCTAACGGAGAGTGAGCAGGTGCCTGCCTGCACCAGTTTTACATCAACACCAAATGTCGTTGTTTACAAAAAAAAAAAAAAAAAAAAAAAAAAAAGTGCGCTCTTCTCACATTCCAAACATACTTATGTGTTGGAGCTTATGGCACCATCTAAGTTCAGTATTCTTTTATACATATGAATAAGAATACAATTAGCAAAAAAAATGCAAATAAAATAATTAACTAGAAACAAAAATTCTAAATAATTAAATTACATAAACACTAATTTTCAAATAGGTGAAATGCCCCCTATTAGATAAAATTTTTATTTTTATTTTATTTTTTCAAAATATAAACCGTTTTATTTCCTTTAAAGACAAAGGTCAAACAACTTTAAGCATCGAGAATTCCCTGCATGCTCCTGAAAAGTCAGGAAATATTTATCTTAATTCTTGCTTAGCAGGAAGAGTTAACGGACTGTAAATTCTATGATCGGATTACATGCCATAATCCTTTTGACATAACATTTCATGCTACTTAATTTGACTTAGGTGAAAGTTTATTTGCCTTATCGAATTTAGAAAATCATAAACGCTTAGTAACAGAATTATTATTTCCAATTTTCATTCGATTTTTAAGCGCTATTAATTAAAGGAAGGAAAAAATTATTTTCAATTTTATCTTGCATTAATTAATTCAAGCAAGTTAATTAAATTTAAGCAACGAATATTTTTTAGTTTTAAATATAAACTACTCAATATTTTATATTAGATCTTATGTCTTTGCATGTTTATTATTTTTTAATATATTTTAATTGCTCTTTAATTCATATTAATTTTGACATGCTATATGAAGACATGTTGATGAATTTTTTACCCAAATTACTATTAATGATTAATTACTTTAATTTTTGTTCTACTTTTCTTTGTATTTAAAAGCAAAAGTTTGGATTATTTTTCAAAATTTTATGTTTTTTAGATATTTAAAAAATAGTGTTTCCGTTCATTGTCCGAAAGTGTTCTTTTTTTATTATTATTAAATAACTTTTATAATATGACACAAACTTCTTATATCGTCATTCTCATAAAGATCTATGTAATTTTAAAATCCCATTGAATTTTACTGTTCTGAACATACATTTGCATTCATGGCGTTTCTTTAGAATAAGTGTTCTTTGAATTGCCATTATTAGATCACATTAATAAAATTTTCCCTTTCTAAGTATATTGACTTTATCTTGACTTAGACGAATAAAAATTTAATTCTTTAAGAGTGGTGTTGGGGGAAAGCTTCTTGTATCTTCAAATCCCTAATGAAAATAATCACATTAGTCAGTTCGTTATCAGCACCAGTACAAGTAATTTTTGTACTAGTAAAAATGAAGCTTTATCTCCCAGAGCAATTTGTCAAACCAGAACAAAAATAACTCACTAATCTGAAAAAAAGCTTTTGTTGGGTTACAGGCACGAGAATATTTCGTGTAATTGATGTTAAATTTCCTTTTTAGTGTACCTAAAAACTGAGAACTTATTGTTTTTGTTTCCACTAACTTTAAAATATCATAAAGCGAAGATATTGGTTTTTGAATCAATACATAGAGCATGCGAAATGAGAAGCTTATTTATTCGAATTCAGCAGATGTTTCTTGTCTATTGTATAAATAAATAAACAGAAGCAGATATTCAGAATTTTCAGAGAAATCACAAACCTTACTGACAAGGAGAGAAGAAAAAACATTTAAATAATTTTCTTTGTATCAATTATCAATTAATTATTATAAAGAACATTATTGGCATAAGTTTTCTTTATATCAATTCATCAAATATCGAAAATTCTTAAAAAGAATTCCTTTCTACTTTTATTCTTAGAACTAAAGATTTCTTTTTTAATATAAATTTTGCATTGTCATTTTTTTGTAAGAATTCATAAAAACTCATTCTCTAAAAGGAAGTAATTAATAATAACTAATGATAATATATCTTTTTTTTCTCTTTAAATTGATAGTTGGATTTCAAATCTTAATGTTATATCTTCAAAAAACGAGAGATTATTTAATTTTTTTAAAAATATGGTTTATTGCAGAACAAATAAACGGCTATACATTCAAGTGGAAGTGGAAATCACTATTTTAATGCACATTGAATTAGAACTTGAGAATGGGGCAATTTAATGGCAAAGAAGCTACATTAATGTGAGCATGTAACAAAAGTTAAAATGTTAGCAATTTTCTGCACGCTTGCTCCTGTTAATAAATCCTTTTTCATGTGAATGGGAAAGTTAATTGGCATAACTTTTCCAAACATATTATCATTGCAAGCGCATTACATTTCTTTACATAATAAGCAAAACGTTTAGAAAGTGTTTTAACATTGCTTCGTGAATTATCATTTATAGAGGGTTTTCCGATTTTGATAACACTTACAGTTTTTGATAATAGTTTATTCAATCAATAAATGTAGGAAATCTTCTTTGTCTATCTTTCTTGAATATAATTACGCATTCGATATTTTCCAGTATTATTACTGATTATTTTAAAGCTCATATTTTTGTAATTTTGTTTCAAAATGCTCTAATTTGATAGCTGATCATATAGTTTAAATTTTAAACAATATATTTTATAGTCAGGGAAATAACGTGTACCTATAATAAAGAGACTATGCTGCATTTCTATGATAATTGAGATACGTTATGCATTAGAAGCACAATAAATTATACAACAATAAAATTATAGAAAAGGTTTTATGAAGTTATCTTTAAAATAGGCAGAGATATTTGCAATTAAAATTATGAACTTCCCA
This sequence comes from Argiope trifasciata, assembly GCA_026543055.1. Classification (NCBI taxonomy): domain Eukaryota; kingdom Metazoa; phylum Arthropoda; class Arachnida; order Araneae; family Araneidae; genus Argiope; species Argiope trifasciata. The sequence goes on from JAPMOQ010029835.1 coordinate 2,579,379, forward strand.
TGATTTAAAAACTGTTCGTCTAAAATTGTAAATTATATTCTTTGGTATTCCCATACAATGTTTCTGAGTTGGCGTAGTGAGTTTGGAGTAGTGAAATTTAAGCAAAGAAGAAATGAAACAAAAATAATCTGTTTAAATCTGAAAAACGCACTTGGGTGGTGGAGGACACATTTTATAATTTTAAGACGAACCATTTTTCAAATCACGAAAAGTTCATAATTTTTAATAGCTACTATCTCTGCTAGTTTCACAGATAAGTCCATCAAACTTTTAACGGGTTTTTATTATGCTATAGAGTACATTTTTCTAAAGGGTATTTTGTTTGATCTCCTTTATTTTTTGCAATTTTTGAAATTTTTGAAATTTCCGTATTTTATCTCTAAGTGCACTATGACATGTCTCAATAAATTCAACATGGTCCCTTTATTACAGAATCCATCCATCCATCCAAACTTTCACATTTATAATATTAGTATAAATAAACGTTACTTCTCGGACTATATGAGACGCCGTTCTGAATATAAATGGCTTTACCGAGTTTACTGTATAGGTATGTTTATGAATGCTGAAAACATTTTTATCCAAATTTCTGGTTTCACTGAAATACACTTAGAGAAAGGAAAATAGTAGAGTATAAAAATGGAAAAGAAAGAATCGAAGCTATTTTTATTATATTATTCACTCCACGAAACTATTTCTGGTTGCACCATTAAAACTAACAAATCAAACTGGACTAGAAACCGTTATAATTTATATTTAAAAATACTTGCATGTTTATTTTAATGGGATTTTTTCTTATGAAATTTAATTGCTTATCTTTTTTACTGTCTTTGCGCAGATTCTTGATATACTGTAATTTTAATTTATATTTAGTTGTTTATAAATAAAATATTTAGCGATTGCAAAAAAGTATTAATTAAAATATTCTCGAAAGCATTGAAACATCTTAATTAAATGGATGACTCGAGAAAAGTAGTTAAAAATAAAAAATTGTAAAAATATCAATATAAATAATGATAATAATAATTAGAGACTTTGTGTATGTCAATTTTTTGAATTCTTTAATGACCAAAAAAAGAGGGCATTTATCAGCAAAAGTAAATCTACTGTCGAAAGAAAATATGAACCATCTTTATGTGCATACAAAACTACTAAATACACGTGCTGTTGAAACGTTTAATACTATTAATTTCCTTCGAAAATCTATTCTTTAAAAACAATTTCTTTCGTATAAACTTTAATGTGTACGTATTTTAAATAAAATATCTTGATCATACTGGAATATTTTAAAATGTTAATCGTTTTGCATGCTTTCATGGTTTAATATTTTATTTATTTAAACAATCAATTGTGAATCTATTTGAAAGAAGATGGGTTTAATAGTGGCAGACAATTTAAATATATGTTTATGTATGGACAATGGAAGCATTGTTTAAGATTTAAATAATCGTCTGCCATCTTTTTTCTGAGCCAGTATAAAGAGTTTTTAACAAATGAAAATACATAATTTGGCAATGAAACACCGAAGATCAACTTTAAACTTTTTTTTCTTAAAGACTGTTTGGATTTTTAAAAGAAGTGTTGGAAGGAACAGGTTTTCATGGGATGAAGAAGTAAGATAATTAATTTATAGTTGGCTTTTTTATATCTACTTCTTTTTATCATTTTCTCAATACGAATGAAATTAAACTTTTCTCATTATACTTCTAGCATGAATGAGGATTCTTTTTATCATATTACCAAAATGCTGGAATTCCGTAATTCACCCGTAAGCTCAATACAAGAGAAATCTTCAATAAATATTATAATATGTAGAAAAAAACTACATCAAAAATTAAGAAAATGATGAGCATAAAATAACATTAGAAACATTTTGATAAATATTGCTTCAGACAATTTTTAAAAAGGTCTTATTTGATTCGCGGTCGTTACTTATTTTGCTCAAAACTGTGCTTTCATCTGTTTCTAGGAATAATACTACTCTTTAGTGAAGTAACGATAACTGAATTTGTCAAGTCATATTCAGTGACCAAAAGCTAAATTTCAGATGTGATTTTTTTTTTACTGCAATAACCGCTATATTAGAAGAATTGGAATTAATTTATCATGGGTAGATATCAAATTCTATTATTTAACATTATGGTTGGTAAAATAATTACATCATACAGTAAAAAAATTTCAAATGTTATGAGTCCTATACGCGCATACGGATATAAACACATTTAGCTACTTTTAAAGTATTCAACAGATTGCCGTTAGGATAAATTATTATAATTTCCCCCAAAATCATTTGTTCAAACTCAATTATTAGTTTTTGAAAAATTATTTTGAGGATTTCTGTTATTATGGCATGCTATGGCTCCTATCTTCTGTGTCAATTGTAATATAAATTATGAAAAAAATTATTCGAACCACAAAGACATTTGACAATTCTTGCTTGTTGTGTTGTACTTATCAAGAAAAGTACTATAAATAATATCAATTTTCCTCTATAACTTCAGAATCTGCTATTGAACAAGCGCTGGTTTTATTTTAGCATTACCATATTTAAATAGTTAAAAAAATATAACTTTTCTGAGATATTAATTTAAAAAAATTTCAAGTTTTAACAAGTTTCCAGAATAGTTTTAAGTATATTTTATAATAACATTTTTATTTCTTTAACTTCAGCAATATTTCAAATTAAACTTATTTACACTCATGTACTTTGAGATGATATTGAATATATCTTCGATGCATATTATCTCTGGGATATAATTATAAAATTCAGTTTAAGAAATGAAATTAAGAAATTAAAATCGAAATTTAATCATTTTCACTTACGATACGATATTTTAAGAGCGAGGTTAAAATGTCCTTTTAAACTTTCCAGAAAATTTTATGCATTTCAGATTCAAGATAAATTACCTGTAAAAAAAATTCAATTTATTCGCAATGAGCATTTATATATTTAATAGAAAATCTGTGAAAATGAAAACTAACCAGTTTATTAGTTTAGAATATTTTTTCTATTTTACATCTTACACTATGCCAAAATCATTTCTATATTTCATCAAAAAATTAAAACATAGCCTAAAAATTATTTAATGTTATTAATTGTATAAATAAAATCTTACCTTTTTCGATAAACGATATTTCCAAGAGATTTCTCTTTTTCAATGATCAAAGACAATTTAAGGAATTTAATAGTTCCTCACCTACCTATATATATACGTATGTACCGGGCAATCAAGTAGAAAAAGGTTCCTCAGGCCATTTTCTAAAATAGCCATTCCAATTGGAACCCTAGAATCTATAAATCATTCGGAATTTTTTTTCCTCCACTCACCTCATAATTCTTTCTCTACATTTATTGAGCCATAAGAAAAATGTGAATTAAAAATTTAGTTACTATTATAAGATTTTTTAAAACTTTATGTCTAAGAAATGGGTGATTATTTTCTTAGCCAGAAATCAAATATTTAGAATATTGGATTTGGAGAATGCTAAATACCATTTAAATTTTTATTAAAAAAGGCTTGGCAGTATTTGTTAATCGATTTATTTACAAAAATGGGTGCATAAAATTTTTATTTGATATTCTTTAAGCATTTAAAATACCCTTTTAATTATTTATATAACTATTACAATGGATTATTATGTTAGGCTCTTCTGTTTGAGCCATTTAGACTGCACCACATTTTCTTTCAGTATTTGCGCTTTTTTTGTTCCGGTTTTTTTTATTATTTTCTTTGGCTGACTTTAGCTTTTTTGCATCTAGCACAATGTGCATGATTTTTAAATGTTTAGTTCTTGGTCAACTATTTAAATTCTATTTTTCATTTTAATTGTGAACTTTTTGCCGATGTTGCGTCACTTCTGGTTATTCTCATTATAGTCAGAATACTATAATCTATTTTTATTTATTTGATAGTTGTTGAAAATGTCCACCCTTAAAAGTGTGTTCGGTCCTCTAATAAGATTTTTAAAAAGAGAGTGAAATCATTCCTTACCATTTTGTGTAGCTACTAGAATATAAAAATTTGTTTCATACATGTTTGGAAATAATGTAGTTTAGTAAAGTACACTACGAACTTTCATATTTATTGCAGATTAATGCATTTTGGACTGCTTTTTTATAATAACCTTAAAAGCTATATAATTTAATTTTTCAATTGTGTTTGATAAATTGTTTCAATTTAAAACTGTTGCGCAGATATATATATGTGCAATTTCTCTTAAATTCTTTTTATTTGTTTTTAGTACACGAAGAATAAAACACAATGGAATTATCAATAAATTAAACTTCAATATTTCACTAAATTTCACTATTTTTGACCGGGTTCTCAAAAATATATATTTGGGATTTTTTATGTTTGTGCAAGCTTATGTAATGATTCAAAAATGTAATAAGTTAAATAGACAAATGTCGTAATGGTGATCGCTCCAAATTTTTTAGAAAATTTTCAGAAAATTTTATTTTAAGAAAATTTGAGAAAATTTTAATCAACTCTCTCAATGAAGAATATGTCTGTCTGCTGAAGGTTTTTGCAAATAAACAATTTCCAATGCATCCTCAACTTTAGATGAAGATATCTTTATCGTTTTTTTAAAGCTTTAATTTTATATTTACATTTTGTTTATTCTAGTTAATTATTCGAACTTATTCAAACTTAAATTTAAACATCGTTTAAACTGCGACATATTTTTCAAGTTTTTTAATTTATTCAATTATGACTGATTCGCAAATTATAAATTATAAAAAAAAACCCTCTGTATATTTAGCAATAGTGCAGTTAGATTGGGTAAAAAATACAATATTTTTTATAAAATTTTTTAATTTCCTTTAAATGTAAATCTTATAATTTTTTGTACGTGAGACATGACTATCGACACTCTTGAAGATGAAGTTTAGTTTATTAATCATTACAAATTGTCTTCATGTTTTTTACTTAATAGTTGCTTAATTAGAATTTAAATCAATAAAAAAACTAATTTTGAAAATGTCAATAGGGAAAGCTAGAACTGCATTGCTTAAAGGCATCTTAAAAGGCTTAATTGGGCCTCTGTGACTTCATAGCTCAAATCCATTCGATTGTTTTGCAATCATGCATGTTATGCTGAGAGTATATGTGATAGAGTTTGTCTGCCTGTTTGTATAAAAGTGAGCAAAAGTGTTTTTAAAATTTCAGTGGACTTGTTGATGTAGTTTTTATACTAATATGTTGGAATTAAATATACTTTGGGCCAAATACACCAGAAAAAATTTTTTTTTACTGTTATTACCACAAGCTAAAAGCATAATGCACTAGAGGAATGACCTTTGACATTTTGTCTTTACACCTACTTCCATCTAGAAATAACCAAATTTTTAAGCCGTACATGATCGATTTTTTTCTCAGTACTTTGACCTAAACTTTATATTTTCTACAATTAGCTTATCTTGTTTATAAAGATACTTTAGCAAACCTGTTTTCCTTCATATTCACCGCAAATATGTACATTTTGAATTCCCTGTTACTTTTGTTTTAACTATTAAGAGATGTTAAGCTACCTGTTAAAATATTTTCACTGATATTCAACAAATATATCAAATAATTTCTAATTTATTTTCAATGGCGTTGATATTCTGGTGAGTGAAATATTAAATGAATTCAATGGTATTCGAGTGAAAGTGGTGGTAATAGATTGAAATACATCACATATGGAAGATAATGCATGAAAACATTAATTATACACAAAAAATTTGTATATCGCCAATTCAAATCTGAAAGCCGTAATCTTCATAGTTGTTGATTGTAACCTTAATAACAGTTCCCCTTGCTCTTTAAAATAATTGTATGTTTTATTTTTACATTTCCTTTAATAGTTAAATTTTAATTCTTAGGTTTGACCTGTAATTAAGTTTTGTGTTAAACTTTTTCATGAGCCCTTAAACATTTGACTTATTTATACAATATCATTTCTATTTACCTTAAAATTAAAAGTATTCATTATAAGCTTGATATTTTAAATGCAGAGGTTTTTCTTCACATTTAAAATTAAATTTGCTTTTTTCCCGATATCTTAATTATAAAATGATTTTTTTTTAATTTTTCAATTAATAAAAATATTTAAGTTTGACTTTTTGGTATCATAATCGTAATTTTATTATTTTTAAAAAAAATTAATTTTTATTTTTATTTGTTATTTCAACTAATTAAATCAACTGATACATTCATAATCCAAAATATTTCCATGTATATACTAAAGTTTCTATGTAGTTTTCTGTTTGCTTTTGAGAAATATTTTCAAATTTTTACAAAATGGAACATAATCTTTAAAAATGGCATTGTATTAGGATTTGCATTTTATGTCTGTTGAGAACAAAATAACCAAGTAAAAAATAAAACATTTTAAGATTTATGGAAACTGAAAAAAAATTCATGATTATAGGAATAAATAGAAATTTTATTTTTATTAATTACATGACTTTTAAGTTCTAGAATTAGAACTTCATTGTTTAGTGATTCAAAAGATTCTAACCCCGAATTTCTTCTGAACACTTCAAGGAAGGATTTTTATGCACAATATACATTAGTATTATACATATTTTCATTGAGGAACATTTCTTCTTCAACGAAAATCAAGCTTATTTTTGGTTGTAATGGAAACCGAACAGGTCATGTATTTGAGGTTTTGGCTGCGAGGCCAAATAGCTATGATGATGTCCCTCGTGATGACCATGATGATGTCCATGATGGTGACCATGATGATGCCCATGATGGTGTCCATGGTGATGTCCATGATGATGACCATGCTTATGTCCATGTTCATGACCATGATGATGACCGTGATGATGCCCATGCTCATGACCATGCTTATGTCCATGTTCATGACCATGATGATGACCGTGATGATGCCCATGCTCATGACCATGCTTATGTCCATGTTCATGACCATGGTGATGACCATGATGATGTCCATGCTCATGACCATGATGATGGCCGTGATGATGACCATGATGGTGACCGTGTTCGTGTCCATGGTGATGGCCATGATGATGACCATGATGATGGCCATGTTCATGACCATGATGATGGCCATGTTCATGACCATGATGATGACCGTGATGATGGCCATGATGATGACCATGATGATGACCGTGATGATGACCATGATGATGTCCATGATGATGGCCATGTTTGTGTTCATGTCCATGATGGTGGCCATGTTCATGTTTGTGACCGTGGTGATGACCGTGTTCGTGTTTGTGTCCATGATGATGGCCGTGTTCATGTTTATGACCATGATGATGACCATGGTGATGCCCGTGTTCATGTTTGTGACCATGATGATGTCCGTGTTCATGTTTATGCCCATGATGATGACCGTGTTCATGTTTGTGACCGTGGTGATGACCATGCTCATGCTTGTGATCATGTCCGTGTTTGTGATGATGATCATGACCATGATGGTGATGATGTCCATGTTCATGTTTGTGATCATGACCATGATGATGGCCATGTTCATGCTTATGCTCATGGCCGTGATGGTGTTCATGCCCATGGTGGTGACCGTGATGATGGTGGTGGTGATGATGATGCTTTTGCTCGTCTTTTATGACGATTACCTTCTTTTGAGGCCTGGAAAAGAAAATAATTTTTCACTTATTTATAATTAATTCTCATTTATTTATTTTAAAAGCTATTATATATATACATATATATCGTAAAAAGGAATATTTTCTAAAATTTAAAAAAAACTGATCTTAATGTTTTTTCTTTAAATAATAGCAACGATTCTCAAGACGTTTAATTTATTTCCAAAATGAAAAGAGAGCGTTTTTTATCTCTTGCATCATTAGAATTTTTCTGATGGTACGAATTTCATGCTCTCTAATTATGCCAATTATTTTTATTTTGGGAATTACTAACCAAGTAATTATTTTTGAAACTAAGCACTGCTTAAAACCGAAATTTGATAAATTACTGGCGTCTATAAAACTAAAATGTCTTGAATCAATTTTGTATATCCTGGTTATTTAACTTACTCAGATTTTTGTCCATTTTAAATATATTTCTTACGAACTCCTAAAATTTTACCTCCACTTCCTTTAAGCATATTATATATGGTAAATTGTGTAGCTTAAGAATTTTATTTCTCCAGTACTATAATGGACAAAATGATGCAATAAAGTTTCAAGAATTTCATTTACATTGAATTAAAATTTAAACGAGCCTGAAGGAAAATATAAACTCGAACTTGATCTAACCTTTTATAAACTCTAAAATGACCAAAGACAATTTTTACCTTTACATTTTCTGCAACAAACTATCAATATTTAAACAACCATCAATGTAATTTACAACAAAACTCCGACAACATTTAATCATTCTTTCCAAAGAGAATACTGAAGGAAAAAAATTTACCAAGCGACGCAACTCAAATGGCGTGGTATTACTAAAAGTAATTAATCATGTCAATACCTTTTTTTATTTATAAGTCTAATGTAATTTGATATGGAAATAGTCAATCAAGATAGAAAGAGATAGATATAGGACATTTATTTTAAGATCATAAACTGACGCTTCATCTGTTTGAAAATTTACTGCTTATTTTGGACCATTAAATCTACTTTGCGGTTCATTAATTTCGAGAAAAAAATGATACAAACGAAAAAGCTATCTAGGTAGCTATATTAAAGTCCGAAAGAGAATCATTGCAAATTAATCTATAAAAATATTATTAAAATAAAATTTGCTTTTAATGTGTTATAGCAAATTTTATACTGATTCTTTTCTGTTTTCAATAAATAATGTAAAGAAATTTTGAAATAAGAAAACTTTTGATTCTAACGAAAAAAGTGATTCAAGTATAACTGATTTCTTAGCCAAATAGATGAATTTCGCTCAAATTTAGAACAGTAAATTCTTGTTAAAATTATTTTTCATTCAGAAAACATTAATAAATCTATTAGAAAAATATAGATAATTTCTTTATCTGAAGGAAAATAAAAATTTGTTTCAAATTATTCTCATGGTATTATAATCTTAAAAGGATCATTTTTATTTACATTTCCCAAACGCATTTGTATCACCATAGAAACCTTTAAATTGTTTGATTCATCAATTTGATTTGCAATTATTTATATGCCGAGTTGTATGATAACTTAAATGTTTAAAAATGAAAAAAAAAATGGATTTTTGAATCACCATTAGGAACATACAAGTAAAAAAACTAGGACTTACTTGTGATGTACCGGGTAGTAATGATAATACACACAGCAGGAAGCCTCGGCATAGGCCACTCCCACCACAAGGGCCAAAAAGCATAACTTTAAGTCAATCATTATCCTAAAAGATGAAAAGCAGCAAGTTGGTAACGAATAATAGTAATGTGGGAATAATTAAATTTAAATGGTAATGTAAATACTATTAACTTGTTTAAGTACCAATTTAACTTAATCAAGCATTTATAAAGTTGCAACCAGTTTTAAGGGATATAAATTTAATGAATTAAATTAAAGTTGAAACTTGAAAAGGGTTAAAAATAATTACTGAGTGAATATAAAACCAATAATATTTGAAAATATATGTTAAACTAATTGTGAAGATTATATGATACAATATTATGTATCTCTAAATGTTATTTGAGGTGCATATTCTGTAGCAATGAAAAAAAGTCTGTATCGTTTATAATTAACTTGTTTTTGATAAAAATGGCAATAAAATATGAAAATTTACATTGTTATATTTTTCTATCTGATACAATATATGGTTAAACTGAAATGCCCTAAGTTTAAATATTAAGTAAAAATCTTATTCTGAACAAGGTTTTAGAAAGTTATATCTATAAATTAGCATGCCACTTTCTTATTAGTCGTAGTAGAATAATTCATCTTTTTGCTGCTTTTTTTAATTAAAAATCCAAATTGACGGATCTTTATAATGCTGTTAACTCACTGTGTTAAAGTTTTAACAGAAAATTAAAGATTCACTTTATCTCATACATATTTCTTGAACTGGTCGTAAAGCAAAAACTATTAAATTGTGCATCAAACATCGGAAACGATCAAATAATAATAATAAAACTGAATTTAAAAAAGGTTGAAATAATCATCGCTTTAATTTCAGTGATAATCAAATACTCAAAAACATTATAGAGATAATTTTCAGTTATAATTATTGAATCATTTTTTTAAAGTATCAAATCAAATTTCTTTTGGGGAAATTCTTTTAGTTTATGAAACCGTAAATCATAAGGAATTTTTTATTGCTTCAAAATTGAATACAAATGAAAATGATTTCTAAAAAATAAAAATTGTATATTTTTAAACAGCATATTATATCCTATATTATTTTTATCTACGTAAATCAAATGTATCTCCGACTCATATTTATACTGAAGTTAATAAATTGTTATTGATGTTAATAAATCCTTCAAGATTTAAATCGTAACCATTCTGTATATGTCAATACTATTTAATAACCACCATATTGTAAATAACTTTTATCCGGAAATTATCAATTAACTTCCTATATTCGTTTACGCTTATGCTTTGGAGAGACAGGAAAAAGTTACTTTTACTTTTGAATTCATAATGCGAATGAAGTTAAGTCGTCCAATTAAACTTGATAATACTTTCGAAAAGAAAGTTATTGGCATTATAAAAGTGGTAAATTTTCTTCATTGTTTCACAGCGATATGAAATGGAGCGAAACTATCAGGAGAAATTTCTCAGTGATTAATCTTTTCAAGTCTTAAGATAACAAATCATCAGGAAGTAAATAAATCTTTCTAATAATGTAAATTTTATTAGTTTCTTATCTAGATGAATTATTAAAACAAAATCTTTTAAAAGATGGTTAAGAGTAGTAAAGTAAATATAAAATTAAGAAGATAAACTATTTTATGGGTCTTTTCGAAAATGGAAAAGTAATAAAATTTACGTTATCTTACAATGAAAATGTTTGATGTAATAATATATAACTTATTAATTTTCAGATTTTTTTTTTTGTTGAAATTTTGTTTTAAAAATAGAAAAAGTTTATAAAACGTCTGTTAAATCCATTTTAACTATTTCCTTAGATATTTCAAAAATCGATCATTGTTTTGAATGGCAGAAGACTATACTTGATAATTCTTAAAATAGTATTTTGGAAAATAATGACTTTTTGCATTAGTTCATTAAATGATTATCAATAAAAATTTAATCAATAGAAATGTCTCTTTGAAATTAGAAAATAATAAATAGCCTGAAAGTTTTGAAATGAAACCTTAACGAAGATTGTGATATGAAATCTACTTGATTTTATAGTAAATATCTCTAAAATACAGTTTTTTTGGTTTTGAGGGCAAGCGGAAAGTCAAAAAATAATTTAGACCAGCACCAAAAAAGAAAATGTCTCCAAAAAAGATATAGCATTAGGTTAATTGCAAGTTAGGAACTGGTCGTGGTGACATTTTTTTTTTGGCACAAATCCAAATTATTTGTTGACATTTTGCTTGCACCCCCAAACCGAAAAGTACTTAAATTTTTTTACATCCTATTGATCCTTGGAGAATGTATAAACCAGAGATAATTAACAATGATTTACCATCAAGTTGTTTAGGTATGTGATACGATGACCACCGTTGAGATACAGGAAGAATGAGGATGTGGGGTTAAAATTCTAAGGGCCACGATTGAAACCACTGTATTAACTACCTCAATCAAATCTCTCTCGTTGAAATTCCATCATTAGGATGAAGTAAGCATGGGCACAAATATTACTATATTTTATAGAAAACCAAGAATATGCTTTCTAATGCAGCCCCACCTCATTCATATACAAGTAATGCTTCCAGGAATGAGCGCATGGGGCAGTTATAGAGAAATTAAATTCTTATTCAAACATTTTATGATCAGAGAAAAAAAATCGAAACTAATTTAATGATTTTTGTCTGTAATCATAAATATTTTAAAGAAAACTTATATGAATTATTGTAAGCATATTTAAAGAAATAATAAGCTTTATAAAAAAATCTTGCAAATCAAGGAAATGGAGAAAATGAATATTATAACATTCTAATTTTACATTCCATGCATGACACAACCTGGTATCAAAGGCGACTCTTGCGCGAAAACACATAAAATAAGTAAATTTATGAGTAAGAAGCATACACAAGCTTAAAATGATCGTATAAGTCATCGTTTCAACTTCAAATTCGGAAGGAACACTTTAAAACTAATGCTACCGATTTAGTAAGACATAAATGATGTAATACCTATAATTTATAACTATAAAATATGCCTTTATTTAATCATTTGATATCTAAAAAAGGCCAAATATTCATCAAAAAGGGTTTATTTTGCATTGATAAAAATGCTCTGGGAAAATATCGTCATAAAAATTTTAACATTTTGGAATTTCCTTTAAATTAAGAAGTGTCAATTCTATATAAAGTGCGAAGTTACTCAATTGTAACACATTATTGGTCAAAGTTCGTTAGAATGATTGCAGCCAATCTCCTTTAAAAAATATAATAAAAATTATCACGATTTTTTATATTTTCAAAAAAACAATTTCTTATAAAATTAATCTCTTATACCTACAAATTCATTGAAAATTTTATAGGATAAAATCTGTTTCAGTTAATAACATTTTTGCAGTAAATGAGAAATTACTAGAGTTCTTAACTAGCAATTTAGAATTCTCTCAATATTATTTTAGTCCATGCACAATCACCATCTTAAAAATATCAAAACTTTCAGTAACTCCGAAGATTTTTATATATTTCTAAATAAAATGTTATATTTTCCAACTCTACAAAAATCTTAAAGAATTATGTAGTGAACCGTCCATTTAAAAAAGCATATTCATAAACGATGTGTTCTTCGTTTCAGAATAGTTCAATTAAACGGTAGTTCATTTTTTTTTATTTAACGACAAATATTTTGTAATTTCATTAAAGTAGTTCTAAGAAATTATGAATAATTTTAAATATCAAAACTCTTTTTTTGAGCAGTATATTCTGATATATATCCATCCTTTTTGAAACTGATGACTTTTAATTTCTTTTATGTATCACATGAGCACTTTTGCCATACATTTTCAAAATATATTTCTTTCGTTATCTCACATGATTCCAAGGACTTAACTTCTTTCCGTAAATGTATCCAATGATCCTACCGAAATCTTTTCTGCTGCGGTTTCTGCACTCGCCGAAGTTTAACAAAATGATTTCACCCGTAAGATTAACAAGAAGGCAAGCAAGCTGAAAGGTAGGAGTTTTCACTTACCTCCTGGATAATGTTTTTCAGGCGTTCTGCAGTGAAAAGAGGCAATTTCGTGCATTTTATAAAGCTGATGCACTGTGCCGCCTTTGGCTTTGACTTCCGTTTTCCTCAAGTAATTAGAAAAGGATTTGGTTTTCCTAGCGGAATATATGGTGGTTGATGTCATTGTCCACGCTCCATCAATTCCGAGAAAGCCCCTCCGTCTCCAGATGGTAAAGATGTAAGAGAAAGTGATTTGCCTGAACCATGTCAATGGAGTAAGCTTAGATAAACATCAAAAAGTGTCTTCTTTATAGGATTATGGTTTGTTTCGTTTGCCAGCTGCACGTGTAAAGAGTTGGATAGGATTACAAAACAAATGAAATAAATGATAGTGACAAAGCGTGAAGCTTTTTAGTCAAGATCTGTCAAAGCTGAAACGGTTATTCAAAACTGTCACATATCGTTAGATCAATTTTGAAGTTTTTTAAATCGGTGGTTAATACATTTTGCCCTTTCTCTTATATCAAATTTTTGATAAATTGATTAAAAACTGCTTTTTTACTCTTTATTTACCGACGGTACTTTAAAGTATTGTTTAAATCTGGCTGATATATTCAAAAATATGATTATTTTTTTAACATTATTTGAAAGTATACGATCGTATTTCCAATAGAAAGCAATAAATGTCAAACAAAAATAACATTAAAAAAATTTATTATTGATTTAATTATTTAAATTAATTAAAAAGTTTTTCTGTACCAAAACTTAACTAAGGGTTCAAAAATCAATTTGAAAAATTGATAGTCAAATAATTTTGTTAATAAAGGGTTAAAACACACATTTAAATTTTAATTACACACTAAAAACACATTTAAAAAATCATAATTTTTAAAAGTCTAAATTTGATTTAAGCTTTATTTGAATTTATTATCATTATTACTAAAATGGATAAATTGGAATTTTTAGTAGCAAAGGCTGTTACCTCCTAATGCCAGAGAGTCAGAGTTAATAAATATCAAAAACTTCAATGAAAGGAGGAAAATTTGAAGAATTAGTTTATGAAAATTAGTTCTTTTTGACAAAATTTTTTGAGATGATGTTCCTTTTCGGTTGGAAGTGAGCTTGCTCTAAAGATATGTTCTTTGAGTTGAATACTTCAAACAGTGCATGAGAATAGGCACAGTGTCATTTTCTTGGTTGCAGATGATAGTCAGTGCTATTATAGAGTCCAAATTTATTCAGTAGAAGTGAATTGATGATCACCCGAGTTTTATTAATCTAATAACATGTTTTTTACACGAATTATCTAAGAAATGATGCCACTCGAGTGGAACGAAAATTTATTTAAACCATACAATAGACTGAAAACTGCTATCATCAAGAATGCGGTAGTAAGTATTGATTATACGTGTACAAAATTTGAAAATTTCAGTATGGCATGAAATAATTAAAATTCGATTCAAAAAGTTACATCTTTACAGACATGTTAAGTACAATGAAATAATATAAAACGTATTACTGGCGCAAAATAACTGAAAGAAACTTCAAATATTCAATTTGAAGGAGATGATTTAGTCAGCAGCCACAATTTGCATCGAAATTGAACAGCTAAAATGTCAAAGGTCATGGAATTTGTTTGTTAAATGATTCTTTCTAGAATTTATTTGTGAAATTTCCAGAAGAAAAAACAATGCAATTTTGAAAAAAACAAAAAAAAAAAAAACAAGGAGGAATCAAGGAAATAGTATAATCTTTGTTTTAAACACAAAACATAAAGTCGATTTTTTTTTTCTTTTATTCACTGTAATTCTTAAGTACAAACCTACTACTTAAAAATCAATAGGGAGTTTTACATTAAAAATAATAATGACATATATATTATTATGAATATAAATTATATATAACTAATAATAACATATAAACTATTAATGAATGTGAAAAGTACGATGAAGCTGATGATTTGAGACTGCAAATTATTTCATCACATTATCCGTTTCATTTTTCTGATACTTTTGTTTACAAAATAGGCATATTTAACTTATAGGCATTAAAAATGGTTAATTTTACTGCCCAGATAATATGATGATATAAATATATAAAAACTTCATTAAATTTTGGCCTCTATTAATAGTACAAATGAATAATATATCTATGTACTGTGAATGCCTGTTGGCTCTCTACAGAATTGACCATCATGCCTAGACGTATGACATTTGACAGAGATATTCTATGAAGATAGCGATTTCCCTCTCTGAGTGATATTTTAAAATTTTAATTAATTGAAATTATTTTATAATTATAATTAAAAATAATAATATTAATAACTTTTTATAACTTTTAATAATTAAAACTTTTATTATATTATAACTTTTTATAATTAAAAAATATTTTTTAACAGTAAAAATTTATCCTATTTTAAGGAATTAAAAATATTTTTGGAATAATTCACAACAATGTTTTTTTATTGTTCGATGTTAATACAAATATTTGATTTTATGTTCCTCCTCCAATGCTCAAAACCAAAGTAATATTTTAATAGTTTTTAATCGCTTTTTAAAAATTTTTTTATTAGTTTTTCAGCAAAATCCGTAAACAACGTTTTCGAAGCATATAAGAAATATATCCTGTAAGCTAATTGATTATGGATTTTATACTTTCATTGTTTTGCAGGCATGATTTAATTCATTTAATATGTCGCTATTCAATGTCATTTTATTTCTGAAATCGCCATGAAATTTTGTATGAGAAATAAGAAACTGAAATTCGCTTCAAAAACCGGGCTTTAAATATCAAATGACACAGAGAATAATTTGATTGCATTAGTGACATTCATGAATATAATAGATGCAAATTTACCGAGCGACCACAAATTGGTATGTCACAATTTTAGGTTCAAGATCATCTTCTTAAGAGAAGCATGCATATGAAATAATGCTGAAATTACAAAAGACTCAATCAAAAGTTAAAATATCATTTGCTAGCAAGAAGTCTTCAGGAACAAGGCGGTTGCTAAAATCTATTATTTGTCTGTTATTGAAAGTTACATGGAGACAGTACATGCTATCATGAACTAAAAATTAAAAACTATCATGAGCAAAATAGTATATATTTAACAAGAAACCAGCTTTAAAATACACATTTTTAAACATTTAAATTCTCAAAAAAATTAAAAATCTCATTAATGTAAAACTAATAATTGCTTTCTAAGTTGTCTATTGTACATAGGTTTTAGATTAATTCCATAGTAAAATAAATCGAAGAATATCATGAAATGAATATTAATTCCATTACTTATTTTCCCACAGAATTAAAACGCTGAATGAGCAGATTTTTTTCTAAAATTCTATATGAAATATTTTCTGGTGGTTGTTTTTTCTTGTTTTTTCCTTTCCTATTCGGTTTGCAATGCTGCTTTCCTCAGGGCTTGAATAAAGAAATTTCAACAAAGGCTGAAAAGTGGATAATGTCTTTGGAATTGATTTCTCTTGATTTGCTTACAACAACTACTAATTTCATAATGGAATTTTCAGTTTTCAATAGATATTAGAAGTGTGAATTTATGAGACTAGAAATTTCTCTTGCAGATTTCTCTTATTCTTTCTTCAGAATTATTCCGATAATAAAATGCTCAGTCAAATCTCTGCATCGCTGAATCTTTTCTGCAAGTTGATTGAAAAGATGTTATTTGAAAACTCTTTGAGACATTAGAATCGATACATTTTTAAATATTTATTCGTTCTATCATTTCTAAATATTTTTAATTTTGAATCATTTTTTCAATATCAGTTTTCAAAATTGTTTGTTCTGTTATCCATCATTTTACACGGCTCCAATTTTTCAACAATACATTTCTTGTATTTGTATCAAAATTGTCCTAACCAATTTTTCAGTTGTCCTAAAAGTATTTTAAATTTTCAATCTTTCAATCCTATCGTTTTATCTATTTATTTGTTTCTACAGGAAAGTCAGTAGACCAAATAAAATATTATTATATCAAAATGTTGAAAATCTTCAATCATGTAAAAAAAAGCTAACATTTTCCTTTAATAGTATTTTCTAATAGAAATTTCATGCAATTTTAATTACAGAAGAAAAAATTAATTTAGACATTTTTTAACCTTTATTTTTCTTTCTCATGCAAAAATTATAACCTTATTAATCTTAGTAATATAAATTAAAGTAGTTCTATTCACTTAAAGTTCCCTTCAGAAACTGCACAAGATTTTGTAGGTAAATTTTCTTCATATATGTTTTTGTTCTACAGTTGCTCATATGTGGATTTTAAATATTAAAAATGATTTAAATTTTAAAAATATTTTTTAATGATTGAAAATATTTTAGTATATTATTATGTTTTCAAATGTGAAATTATTCTTTAAAAAACATCGTTTAAAATGCAGAGATTTTTTTTATTTTACTGAATATAAGATTATTTATAGACTTCATGATAATTACATACTATAAACAAAATCTAACAGAAATACCTTTTATCAAGATGTGGTAAGTGCATAAAGGCATTGTCTAGTGAATTTCCTACATACTGAGCTTCTCTATATTGGAAATCTTTATACATTGAACTATTCCAGAAATCTTTAATTTTCAATTAAAAAAGAATTCATTGCTCAAAAGAAACTTATATACATACACGAAGCCATATTACTGATTCTCCGTCTCGCCCGAAGGCACTCGGAAATAAATACTAAATTACCGAAATGCCGCTACAGCAACATTAGCGGGAACTGTAATTGAGTCCTAAGGGCCATTATAGGCCGCAATACAACCCTCAACGTAGGAGGTACGTCTCGTAATCAATGGGGGGGGAGCTAGATCCCCCACATTCTGTGTATCCACTGGGTTGGCGAGATTCAACAACTATACTGGAAGCATCTCATCCCCAATTACGAGGTACCTCAGGGAGGTCATACATGTAAATGGGAAAATAATTTTGGACAATAAATTTTTATGCCGTTGTAATAAATACTGAATAGGGATTATGTTCATTTAAAGAAAAAAGCGTTTTCATCAATTATTGCTGCAACAATAATTCTCAAATGATAAGTAATACGAAAACTCTGAAATTCTTGCAAGTGAGTTATATATTCTTTTCTACTGTTTTAGCGTATACTTCTTGCATACAGCCGACCACCCAGCCATCACTGAACGTAGCAATATCGACAGGATTTGTTGTGGTCGACTGTTTTAACCTATACTGTTAGTAATTTGAAGTCAGAATTTTACTTTAAATACCAATTAATATTCGATTTATTCTAAGGGTAGAGTTCTTAAAAAATCATAATTTATGAAAGAGAAGTTCAATAAAAATAAAAGACGTAGAAAGTGAGATGAAAAATAAAGTCACGACAAAAAAACTTTAAGATTTTGGCAAAAGCAATATTAACAATTCCAAAATATAATTGTTAATCGTATGCTTTCTTGAAAAATAATTATTTTTATTATTTTAATGAGTCCAGTTGTCCAGTTTTTTTAGCTCTGAAAATTAACAATGCAAAGATTTTTTTTTTTTAGTTAGCAGATGATAAAAAAATTGTAATAGGTATTTCTTTATATTGATATCTCTATATATCAAATTTCAATATTTAATTTTGATACCTAGAGGTTCGATTATATGTGCTTTTCTCAATGCGTAGAACTTAGCGTATATTTCTAATAGATGATAGAGTACGATAGTCGATAGTTGAAATCTTTCTATCATTTTTCGAAAAATAAACCCAAATTGGAAATCAGTGGAAAAATCGGATACTCATTTAACCATAAAATAGAATGAACAAAGCATCACAATACAATAGATTAGAAAAAAAAAAACCTTTTTTTTTTCATTATACATTTTTTTCAGTTTTTTTACATTATTTATAATTAATACAAAAATAAATATAAACACAAAATTATATTTAATACATCACACAAAATTAAATATAATTAAATAAATTCATTTTTATTCCTTTATTTTTATGCGCATATTATTACTTTTATGTGTATTATATTATTTTTATGTGTAAGCATTTTTTTTAAGTTAATCAAAATCTATTAGTAGATAATCATATTATATTTATCATCTCTATGTTAAATGGCTACAGATTTTTTTAAAATTTGATCGAGTCTTTATTTATAATGGGAAATATTACTGATAGTTTAGGGACTAAATTTGACATTAACACTACATATAGAATAAATTCGACATGTTTGTATGAATAGATGCAAAGTATATCTACTTAAATAATATTTTTATTTCATAAGCCGATATGAGATGCCTGCAAGATAGCCATTATTTCTTTTTATTTTCTCTGAGTAAAAAACGCACATTTAAACAATTAATATAAAGAGAAAAATAATATAATAACATGACATCTGTTCCATTTCTACTTAAAATATCCAAAAATGTTATCCTATAAATCCTCAAAATGTTTGAATAAATATTTGTTTGTTGATACAACAGCAAAGCATCTTATGATGAGTGAGAAATTATCATTCTGTTGATATGAAGTCAGTGAAACGATTTTTAAAACCAACGACTTTTACTAATTTAAAACTCAATTTGTCAAAACCGTTTGAATTTTGTACTCATATAATTCATTATAATGTTTAATTATCTTATTTAGATTAGGATTTCAAATGGTGTAGTAAGGATTCAAATTGTGGTCAAATGGCTTATTTAATATTTATGGAACCATTAACTAAGTTTGTATCTAAGTAAAGCTTTATTTGAGAACCCGAAAATATTTAATCAGTTCTCTTAAATTCACATATGCCAGTAAATGTGTGGAACTACTCATGAACTAAAACTCAAAAGTAAAGTAAAAAATATTTATTAGAATGAAGAAATAACAGAAGAAGGAAATGCATATATACTTCAAAAATGGAATCACATTTATAATAACAAAAATGATTTACAAAACTCATATTTCATTATAAATGCCCAAAGAAGTCAAATACGCAAGGATAACATTTCTTTTATAAAATGTTTTGTAAGTTGTATAACGTAAAGATTTTTATGAAGAAAAATTTCTTTAAGAAACATGTTTACAATATTTACAATACTTTACATTTGGGGTAATAAAGAGAAATTTTGGAATTGTATCGATGGCAAAAATATACACAGTATTAAACCTCTTTTCTGAACAAAACGAGTTAAAGGTAACTGATAGTTGAATATTCGAAAACACATCACAAATGTTTTTACCCCCCAAAAAGGTTTCGATACTAATTCCTGCATCGCTGAAACCTGGTTAAATACAAACAAATAATAAACTAAAAGATTTAAGTATATAAAAATTCCAATACCGGTTCTTAAACTCATATTTGGATATTAAACGAAAAAGTTGCATGGTTTCAGAATTCTAAAACCATATTTCTCAGTATTGTAATCCAAAGAGTTGGTGGAAATGAACGACCTGATGTACTTCAGTTGCATGTGCATCCATATGATGACCATGGTGATGTCCATGATGATGGCCATGGTGGTGCCCGTGATGATGACCATGATGATGGCCATGATGGTGTCCATGCTCATGACCATGGTGGTGACCATGATGATGGCCATGGTGATGACCATGGTGATGGCCATGTTTGTGTTCGTGTCCATGATGGTGGCCGTGGTGGTGACCGTGATGATGTCCATGATGATGACCGTGGTGATGGCCATGGTGGTGACCGTGGTGATGGCCATGGTGGTGACCGTGGTGATGTCCGTGATGATGACCGTGGTGATGTCCGTGATGATGACCATGGTGATGTCCATGATGGTGACCGTGATGGTGACCATGATGGTGACCGTGATGGTGACCATGGTGATGGCCGTGATGGTGACCATGATGATGGCCGTGATGGTGACCATGATGATGCCCATGATGGTGACCGTGGTGATGACCATGATGATGAGCATGATGATGTCCATGATGGTGACCATGGTGATGTCCATGATGGTGGCCATGATGATGTCCATGATGGTGGCCATGATGATGTCCATGATGGTGAGCATGATGGTGGCCATGGTGATGGCCGTGATGATGCCCATGATGATGATCGTGATGATGTCCATGATGATGTCCATGGTGATGCCCATGGTGGTGTCCATGGTGATGCCCATGATGATGTCCGTGATGATGAGCATGATGATGGCCATGATGATGACCATGTTGATGATGGTGACCATGTTTATGATGGTGGCCATGGTGGTGTCCGTGTTGATGATGATGGCCATGTTCATGATGGTGTCCATGATGATGTCCATGTTGATGCCCGTGATGGTGCTCATGACCATGATGATGGTGATGGTGATGATCGTTCTTCATGTGGATTACGATTTTCTTTTGCCTGGGGAATAATTATTGATTTATATTTACTTAGAAATTATACCAAGATTTATATTTTCATAAATTATTTCACAGTAATTTCAAATTATAAATTATATTTTAATCGATAATATAATAGCTCTCAGAATTCAAAGCATAACTTTCTTACCCTCCTCCAACATGAACGGGATAATAAACAGGATAATAACTGTGGCAACAACTAGCAGATACTTCCGAGATGGTAAATACTAACAGAAGAAGTAACTTCATATCCATCCATCCTGGTAAGCCAATCATGTTGATATCACCTGCGTAAAATATCGAATTTCTATTTAAAAAATATACCAGACACTATTAATGATTTCGATGTATCGAAAACATTTAAATTACTCGCATGAGTAGCTGTAAGGATTTCAGTGCAGAAATTCCTAAGATTTGTAATTCTGAAAAGAATTTTAGTGTACTTCATATATAATGCAACAACTCTACTGTTGATAT
>JAPMOQ010029835.1:2601417-2660665 GCA_026543055.1 Argiope trifasciata
AATTTTAGTGTACTTCATATATAATGCAACAACTCTACTGTTGATATGTATAGTTAGTTAATATTTTTGAAAATTATCTATTTAATTTGTTCAGTGAACAAGCAGTTAAATTTTTAGAATTCGAATTCCTTGTAATGAAGATATCTATATTCGGTATCTTTTTTAAATATATTTCACTTTATTAATGAAATAAAATCAAATTTATTTTTTTAAAAGTAGAGTAGAAATTGCTTTTTCTTTGATAATTAACAGAGAATTATTGAAAAAGCTTATTTTAAATAAAAATGGGATATACTCAATTAAAGCGTTGCTTTTATTTGAAAAACGTTGGCACATTTTTATTGCTTAGATATAACAATGTCTTCATTCTTTAACTTCAGTAATGTTAATTTTGTAACATTTTTAATGCACGTATAACTTTTGATCATTCAAAAAATAATACAATTTAAGTATTTTAGTACATTTTAAAACAACCATTTTCCTGAATAAATTGATTCTTTCTATTATTAAAAACTATTTATCCTAAGTGTAAAATTTTCTCAAATTTTATATTTATATCTAAGAAATAATCTTCTAGGATTTACAGAAAGTAATAGATTTCTAATAAAAAATTACTTAATCTGATTGACACAATACCGAATTCTATTGATCTTTTATCGAAAATAATATCTGAAATCATACGGTGGAAACATTTATAGATGTTAATAAATTAGAAAATGCAATTTGAATGAAATTAAAACTCATATCAATTAGAAGGCTGATATTGCTATTTTTAAATTTATTTTCATTGCATTAGAGTATTTAAATGTTTTTTTCTAGCAGTCTTCATGAAATAGTTCTAATTAGAAAATATTTTTTTTCCGATAAAATGATACTGCTATTATTTATAAATTTATATCATAATTTTTCTGCTAGTGTAAATATTGAAAGAAAATACACAAGCGATTGCAGCTTGAAATTGCTCAAACTTTAATTCTTTTTAGAGCTACTTTTTCAATTAAATTGAGTGAATTTTGAAATAATATTTATATTCAACGTTATTAATGTGAAATTTACAAGTCTTTCTACAATAATTTAATTTAGCATTGAATTTCGTTATCCATTTTTTGTGATAACATTGCTATGTGATGCTTGAAATAAAGATCTTTTATGAATTTGTTTAAATATTAAGTACTTTGAAAGAAAATCGAGAAGAAATTTGGATTTATTTATGAAAGAAATTTTTACAGACTTACTTAAATTCTTTATTTAACGTTTCCTCTCATAGAATTCTCCGTTTTAGAATTACCGATGTTTTTTTACAGAATAATTAAGTAATTTTTGAAGAGTAATTAGATAATTTTTTCGGAGTAGTTAGATAATTTTTTTCGTAGTTAGATAATTTTTTCCTGGGTAATTATAAATTTTTATAAATTAGATAATTTTTATTGAGTAATTATATATGTTTCATTTGAGTAATTAGATAATTTTTGTAGAATAATTAGATTGTTCTACTGGAATAATTAGATAAATTTATATGTACTCAACTTCATCTTTTTTTATTTTATTTATGTATTATAAATACTTTCGTAATTACTTTCGTTTATTTCGTTTTTACTTTCGTAATATTTTTTAGAGTTTATAACCACCTTATTTTAATATTTTCGAAATGAAATTAAAATTTGAATAGTTGAAAATCTAAGAAATTCTTTATATTTTTTTGATAGAAAATATAGGAAAACCTTTACACCATTATATGTAACACTATTCGAACTCACCAATGTAAGGTATCCTTTGATGAATAAGCAACAGATATTCCTTAACTGATCACAGAACACACACCACAAGAAATGATGCATCTGCCATGATCATCAGTTCTTAAATACCTGAAAGCAGCGAAGCAATTACAGTTCTATTAAACTGTCCAAAATTATTTTACCTTACGAGTAGGGGATTCTTCCGCTCCAAAATTAAGTTTTTTTTTATTGACTAATGATTCGTGTCTACAACAGTTTGCATAAAAGAATGTTTTTTAAGATGGAAGAAAAGTGCTTCCTTCCTTCCTTTTGGTAGCTGTCTATTGACAGCCCCGACAACGCCCCTTTCTGAAGGGGGAAATAAAAAAAGATTCGCTTCCAGAAGGTCTTAAACAAGTGGGTTCGTGTTTTGATGAGTTCGTACCACTTGTGGATTGCTCCTCTTATCCGGATTATGATGGCAATTCGTTGTTGAGAGGCTCATCAAACTTTGTTTACTTCGTAAAAGAAGCAATGCGTGCATTTGTAATGCGGATTAATTGTTATTAGAGATATTTTATGTTATAAGGATCAAATAATGTGATAAAACTAATCAGATCATGATTTTAAAAAAAAGGTTTTTGTTTTGTAGCGCATCGAAATGACAGGTGTTTATTATGCCATCTCTTAATGATTGATTTACAAATAAAATTAACTCTTTCACTCTAACTAACATGAGATGAATTAAAAGATTATCAAACTTTAAACAATGCAGTGACAGAAATTTACATTCAGAAACAAAACAAATAAGATTATTTTTGTAAAAATATTTAAGTTAAAATTACGTATAGGCTGCTCATAGGCTTAAATCATATTTTGATAAAAATTTCATCATTTTCTTAGTCAAGGATATCCCGACTTTTAATAAGGAGGAGGGGAAGAAGTTAGTTTGTATAGATGATTTGGCCACTAATCTTAGACAGGCATTTAATTCAACACTTTAGCTCTGAAGGCCAAATGCGAAGAAGGATGTCATGCAATAGTCTAGTTTCATATTATAACGCCACTTAAAACAACTGGAAGCGGGAAAATCACATTATGACTCGAAAATACAATGCCTTGGACAATCTTGTACAACTTGGTTACAACAAGAGAGAAATTGGAATTTCATAGACGTTTGGTCACACACATAAAAATAAATACAAGAAACCTATGGAAAAAAAACAATTTCTGGGACCAAATTAAAAAAAAATACTTTTAATTGATATAAAAAGTAATTAATATTTTGAAAACAGTTTTAGACAAATAATTTATTTAAAACTATTACAAAAATAATTATTTAAAACTTTAAAATGTATTGTTTTTTTAATTACTGTGTTATTTTAATATGCAAAATTATTTTTAAAAAATTGTGAACCGCTATTATAAAGTAAGTAAAATGGAAAGATCGTTTTTTTTTCTATACGAAAACAGTATTTTGTAAATGCTTTTAATCATTACAGTTATGCTTGCTTTTTCTTAACATTTACTTAGAAAAACCCCTATTAATAATAAAAATGAATGTGTTCGTGTCTGCGAGTGTTGGCCTCTTACAGGCTTAACTACTTGATCTTGGTACATATATAATTTAGAAAGTGGAAATGAGCAACATTTTTTTAAAATTTTAATTAATTAAAAATTAAGCAAATTTCTGTGGGTTTTTTTACCGTTTTAACTTTTGAAATCTATAATTATAACTTTCGAAATTGATAGAATAAAAATATATTAACAACGACTGAATTTTATTTAGAACCCTGCTGCTGAAATCATACTTTATAAAACAGCTCTAGCTTTAAATATGAAAAAAAACCAGCCCTTGTGGAATCAAAACTTCAACACTTGAGGGAATTCTGAAATTTTTAATTTCGTTAGTTTTGACCAATCAAAGATGCCTTTCGATGACGTTGCATATTCGTTGAATGATCTTCCTTGAGATAGTTATTGAAATGGTCTAAGCCGATCTAAATTAAATATTCAAGGTTAAATATGGACGAGTTCAGTATTCAAGGTATATTGCCAATTTTGAAATGTCTTTTGTTCAATGTTCAATTTTGAAAAATCTTTGAAATGTCTGTTTGTTTGCTTAAATTGTAAATCTGATAAGAATATCTGTCTATGTATGATTAATAGGGCCAAGAGACTTTAAAAATACTTAGTCATCGTAACTTTTCATAAATACACTGACTGGAAAAAATACACCAAGAAAGACGTGGGCTAGATAAGCAAAATTTGGTAGGCGGGTGTTATACATCTGAAAGATGACATTGATTCAAATTAACGCTTCTCGCTTTAGTGTGGTGCTAGTGACGCCTCTCAGCATACCGGATTTTCTTAAAATACGAAATATGAAGTTCGTAAGCTTAAGCGTTCTTTGAAATTTGACGTATTGTGTTGATGTTAGCCAAGAATAACTTTAAGATGTTCAAGAAACCTTTATTACCAGCTTAGAGAGTTTGAACGAGTTCTTGTGATAGAACTATGAGAAAATGAATTTTCTTTCTGAGATATAGCAGTAATGCTGACCGGAACGTATCCACTATACATGATTGCTGGGAGCAATGGTCAAGGGATGGTACCAGCTAAAGAAAACCGGATTCCGGATGGTCACGTGGCACTACTGAGAGGGAAGACCGCCATATTCGATATACGGTTGTCGTGCCTATTACTGCGTTTCTGGCAGAAATTTCAGCTGCTTTTGGTATCATAATGATATATCGAACTGTTAGAAATCGACTTCAAGGACAACTCCGAGCCTGGCTCCCTGTAGCGTTCCTTCCATTGACTCCAAGTCATTACCTTTTGCGACGCCAGTGGTGTCGAGTCAAAGCACAATGGGGACTGAGTGGAGATTTGTTGTGTCGTTGAGGAAAGCCCGCTCTGCCTTGATGACAATAAAGATGGTGTGTTGGTCAGTATGAGGTCAGGGGAAAGACTGCAACCAAACTGAGAATGGCCTGGACACACTGAATATACACCTGGAGTCATGGTCAGGAGAGCAGTTTTCTGTGACCTCAAGAGCACTTGCGTGGTTATCGCAAACATACTGACTGCAAATTTGTACATCAGTCTAGTAATTCAACATGCAGTGCTGTCATCCATGAACAACATTTAAGGGGAGTTTTTCAACAGGATAAAGCTCACCCTCATACCGCTGTTGTAACGCAATGGGCTCTATAGACTGTCGACAGGTTACTTTGGCGCACGAGTATCATCCGTAACCATCACAACAAGCATGAAACTCCATGCCACAAAGTGACATTCGATAATATAATATATGACATAATCTATACATAACATATACATGTTTTCCGGCATATATAACATAATCTATACATGTTTGCAGGTTTGAATTCAAAATTCTGGAGGTTACATCGACTATTAATGTAATCGCTCCTCCCATTTTAAATGGATTTTTTAAAGCTTAAATAAACCTGTGATCCTGAAAATTTAATCAATTAAACATGTTAACTAGACTAATGAACGGTCCAAATTTCATTACTGTACAATAATTTTTGGGTTTTTTTTTTTCCGGTTGTGTACATTGACTGAAAAAATTTAAAGTATAATTCCTTATGCAATTTATATTTTTTCCGTCAGAAATGTTTGTCAAACTTTTATTGTTAAGTAATTAGCTATAGGATTACAATTAGAGTCAAAAACATGATAAATCATAAAATATAGAACACTCTTAAAACCATTGGCAATCCAATATTTATGCAATAAATCGTATAAGAAGCCTTAATTCCTTATAAGCATGATTCTATGTATAATAATTAAAAATTTTAAATATTTGAATCACAAAAATAACTTTAAAAATATAATATATGAAATGAATAATTCGGAAAAACAAACATTTCCCTTTTACTGAATGAGCAGGTAATAATGTATCATTTGAAATCATCAATAGATTTTGCTATTTCTTTTGGATATCTATTCTGTGTGAATAATAAACTATTATTAATGAACTTAAAATTGCTTCTTGATCTTATAGTTTTACGCTTTCTATTTTTTATGATTTCGGAAATATTAACAATTGTAGTAGTTGATTATCTCATTTACTGTACAATCTTTTTTTTTCTTCTTTTGACTTATGATCCATTTAAAGTTATTAATTCAGTTAAATTTTTCTGATTTTTTGAAAACATTTTTAATTTTGTATTTGTGTCCTTGGTAAATTTTAAGCTAATCTTTAAATTAAGATAAGAGTTGGAGTTGAGTATGCCAATCTTAAAATAAAGCTCTAACTTGAAAAAAAAATACTTAATTTGGATATTAAATAAAACTATCGGCACAGAATAAAAAATATTGTTACGGATTTTCCTATCCTAATTCGTCGGGTTCTTTTTATCTGTTTAATGGGTGTGTACGGTGTAACAAAAAAGGTGATGAGCACACACAATGATCAGTCCTTCAGTAGAAGACACAACGCAGACGTTTATTGACAGGAAGAAGACAGGACAGCACAAAGATGGCAAATATTTACCACACAACTATGTACAGGAAACAACTATATTCAGCCGAAGCGAACACACAGGACATCACACTACAGATAGTAGTAATGGTAGTCCCCAGGCAGAAATTCCGTAGCGAAAGCGTCCACAGCTTACAAAGCGGCCAGACAGGATTCAGTAGGAGAGGTAATCTTTAAGGGATTCTGTCTACACCACCTAAATCTCTCCCGAACAGGCTGAAACTACTCATCTGTCTCTTCTCGCCTTCGCTGCCGACTTACTGCTTCGTACAACGGGACTAATCCTCAGTTCAGGACAGCTCCGTTCACGACACAACGGGCTACGACACAGGCTTCATCAGAATACGCCACATAGCAGTCCTCCTTTCAGGACTCCTCAGTTTAAGACATCTCTGGTTAGATCTACTCGGTCGACCACTGCCGTACTTCGTTCAGCTTCCAAGACCTCTCAGTTCAGGTCTTCTTGATCGATTGATTCCACTACACCAGCTGACTACCTTACATAGTGACGGTATGCGGGGCTAAACCTTGTGGACCAATCAGGATAATTTTAGACGTGTCTCGGCTCCTAATGGACGGATCAGAAAAATTCTTGATGTTTCGAGTACTTTCCCTTTTGTTGCCAAATGATCGCCAAGTTTGTCGCCATGCCCTGGGACCTTTGACGTCACATCCATTCGCTATTCAATACAAATTACTGCAAATCTGTCTTCCTTCTGATGACAGTATTATAGTGGAAAAGCAGAATTACAGGTTCGTAACATTGCTCCCCTCCTCAAAGACTGGCGTTCCGGCAGTCCCAGTTCAATCCAATAGCTGGCGTAGGCTTCCGACCGATGTACATAATCTTTATTCCGGCGTTGGACGACTTTCTCCCTTTTGAAGATGACATCATTCACTAAATCGGCGACAGCTAAATATCCGTTCAAACGTTCTCATTGTTGTTGATCTAAACGTTTTCGGCGTTTCGGGTTGTACATCCAGACCCGGTTTCGCTCCTTGAAATGCAAGATGTCCCATGGAGCCAAACATGGTATAGCAACGGAATTCTTCAAAACTAATTTTCGCCAGGTCGGTCGGTTGGTCGTTTCGTACTTCCTCCATCAAACCAATCGAATATCATGATGGTTCAAAAATGCTTTCCGGAATCCACTTAGAAGCCAGGGTTTCGTATTCGTTGAGAAAGTTCTCATGGGAATACGTCCGCCTATTCCCGGCTCATTCTCGACACTCCGCAGTTCTCTCCACAGGATCGTCTAAAAAGCACTCCTGCTTTCGCTGGAACGATTCCTCTACAACGATGCACAGAAGATTCCTTAGTTTCTTTTTGCATGATATCAATTGGAAACTCCACAGTAGGATCAGATTCTTTAGGGAAATTAAGGCTGAGATTAAAAGGATCAGCTAATCCAACTACGTAGTCATCATTCTGTAAGGAGCTACTAAGAGGCTTGCAAAGAGGTTATCCCATCAACCTCTGAGACGAATCCAATCTAGACAGGGCCGTATCAACAACTGCATCCACCGGCATCAAACACGGGCCACCACTATCAGACCCGTCCAGCAAGAGTTCATCTTCTCCCTCCACAAGCACCTGAGCTTCCGATTCCACTTCAGGGCAATCCTTTGGAGAAGGCTGTTTCAGCTCCACATTTACTTTACAATATCCCTGTTCGTGCCACTCATTATTGAACTCCAGTTCATCTTAAGAATCACTGAGCTCCTTTTCGATGACACCAATGTCCATTCGATCTTCGGCCTTTTCTTCCTCAGTTCCGTACCTCTCATCCGATTGCGATGAAACTTTGAATACTTATTACTTGCACTTATTTATTTCTGCTGAAGATCGATAAACAAAAAAAATATTGCGAACTCTAAGGTCTTGAATAGTAAAGTTTAAAAAAATAAAATTAATCTTATTTACGTTTCTTCTTCATGTATAACTCAATTTCAATGAACGCATTCATTTCCAAAACAGAAATAAATATTATTCTTTCTGTCATTCCTAATTAAACAAGACATTTATTTTAAGTTTCAAACGATATTTCCAAAATTATTTCTTCTGCCGGGGACCAGCTAGTTGTACAGTGTGATTATAATCAAAGTTTAAGTTTTAAAACGCTGTAAAAAAGGACCACTGATGGGAATGACGTCAAATATGAATGGCATGCTATTGACGAAGGCGGAAAACGTATGACAGAAGGAAATATTTAGTCTCAAATTTTAACAAAAGATACCTCTGTAAGCGGCAGAAGATGTAAATTAAAATACCTGTCATGTGCAAGACACATTTTAGCGTTATAAAAACAATAGGTACTCGGCTGTTCTTCATTTCGCATTTCACTGCAGTACCGCGCTCTGCAGATAAAGCTTTATTACAAGAACGATGATGGTGTTAGAGTAACTCTCGAAAGTTCAGGACACTGGAGGGTATAAAAGAAAGCGATGGTCCGATGAGTGTCGTGGAGCTGAAGAAAATGATGCAAAAATTTGAAATGACAGGTTCGTTTGATGTGCAATTTGGTAGAGGGAGAAAACGAGTGCATTCGACGGTAGTTGAAGTGGCCAAAGCATTCTAGGAAGGGTCGGCTGGTAGTGTGCAACTGAGGAATTGCCCGAACATTGAACAGGCCTACGAGCACAGTGTTGAAAATTGTACGAAACATGCTGCAGTGTTATCGGTACAAAACTGGTCATGTGCAGGAGTTGCTTCCGTCTGACCTGCCAGCAAGGAAGACATTTGAGTTAGAATTTCTTGATTTGCATGGAAGTGGATAATGAATAGAAGACCACGACAATCGTACAAAATTTTGTGGACAAATGAATCTCCTTTCTATGTGACAAAGTACATCAATACCCGGAATTGTCAAATATGGACAACAGAAAATCCACTTGCAACGCACCCCGTACCGTGACTTTTTGAGCGCCCTTCATTCTGAAAAGGTCATGTTGTGGTGCGGCTTTACGGCATCATTCTTCCTACAGCCTTATTTTTTCGAGCAGGCGGGAGCTTCCGGTCCTGTAACCGCTACCATCATTGGTCATTGCTATGCTTCTCTTTTACACAACCACGTCATTCCAGCTAAGAAACAGTGTGGATGTATGGATGAAACGATTTTTATGCAAGATAGCGTTCCTCCACACATTGCACATTTCTTGAGGCAACTGCTGATGCGCCATTTCTGAAATGCTCGAATTATCAGCCACCATTTTCCTACAGCCTGGTCGTTCCGATCACCTGATCATACTCCGTGGAATTATCTGGAAGATGTTGTGCCCCGTGCTCCAATTGCAAATTTAGTGGAATTAAAGGCACGCATTTCGCAACACATTCTGAACAACATCCCGGAGACACTGCGATCCGTTGTGGAACATGCTGTTTGTCGCTTTCAACTTGTTGCACACTAAGGTGGACACCATATTGAACATGTTTTGCGCCAGTCTCGCGATATTTCACAACTTCTTTGATGAATAGTTCTTATGCGGTATGTCGCCGCAAAACTCTTGAAATTGATTTGTCCCTTCCAATGTGATATGTACAGTGATCCATATGAAACCACTCAACAATTCTAATTTGTCAATACGTTTTAATGTGTAACTTACACCTTAACCGTTGTTTTGCAAATCATTTTTCATTTCTCGTCGTGATTTTTCCGCTTACAGGTCATCTAATGCTGAAATCTGAAACTAATTTTTTTCTTCTGCAATACGTTTTCCTCCTTCTTCAATAACATGCCGTTCAAATTTGAAGTCAATCTCATCAGTAGTTCCTTTTTATAGCAATTTGATATTTAAACTCTAATTATATATATATATATATATATATCCGTTTACAGAGCCATACAAAAGAAGATGGTAAAAGGGAGGGAATATGCTTTTCACAGGGATTTATTAGAGGAATTTGTTTAAGTCAGCATTATTTTAATCCTTCAATCGGAGCGTGTAAAAGTGCGCTTTTAAGCATTTTTACAAAGTTTTTGTTGAATTAATTAAATAAAAAAAGAGGAACAGGATCAGAAAATAACAGAATGTTTCAGAATGATATTAATATGTTCTGAATTATGCTGCAAATTTTAAAATGAACTAAGTTTAAAAAATCATTGAAAATTTTTAAACAGAATTGGATTATCTTTTAATCATTACCTTAATTGAATTTTATGTTATTATTCTTCATCATGAGTTCGTTAGAACTATAAATTATGATGTGCATAAAGAACCATAAATGTCGCTTATGTAATACTGCTACTATCCAACAAATTGTGAATGCCAATTTTGATTTCATAATCTATTTTATTCTCTGGGAGAAAAAGTCGTTTAATTTAGTTAACATAATATAAGTAATACACAATGTCCAAGCAGTCTCACTTTAATGTTTAATTTATCAAGAGTAATAAAAATAGGTACTCTTTTAATTCGTGACAAAAATATTAATGCAACTGACTTTCTTCCTGGAAAATGAAATTTTACATCTAAAAGTATTATTTATGCTGCAACTAATTTGCGAGATTTTGAATTCTAAACATGGTGCATTTCCTTATAAAAGACAATTAAAATGAAGCTCCATTGATGGAGATTTAAGTTAGGAAAACTTTTTTTCCAATCTTCTTACGATTAACTTTTATACACAGATTCTTAGGTAAATTGGTTAGTTTCAGAAAAGCTATTAATTTCACGGTTAGTGCTCAACCGAAACGGTTAATTAGAGGTTATGAGTTTGCTTTCAGATTTAGTAATTAATGGGGGGAAAAGATTTAGTAAATTTGAATATAAAATTAATTAGTTGATCTTTTCAAAAAGTATTTATATTTATTTATTTTCCTATATAGTAAATTTTAAAAAATATCATCCGTTTTTTTTTTCTATAATCATTTAGAAAAGCAAGCATTAGAAGCAACATTTTTTATTAATCATCAAAAATTCTTGAAAGTGAGCAGTGAGGCAAATTGTAACGTATTGCAACTTGCAAGACCTATTTTGATATTTTCATGTCACAGAGCTAATTTCATGTTTTTTAAAAGTATGGATTTATTTCCAAGAAATGAAGTACTTTCGCATCAACAAAAGCTAGGATGTCACATTTGTAACATTTCTTACATTTTAATTTATAAATCTTCCAAATATTCTTTGGAAGTAATGTATTTCTTTTTATATGTGCATAAGTTTTTATCTAAATTATAACGTGCAATTTTACATGTCATCGATAAATTAACACCGTGTTAATGTTAATTCATCTTTCAAACAGATCTTTGAGATTTTTTATAATTAGATATCATTTTATTTCAGGTAAAAACAGTTTAACTTTGTTTCATGTTTATAGATATATTATTAAACGTAAATTTCAATAGATAATTTTGGTGGTATTCATGAAATAATTCTGTATATTAAATATAGATTTGATTTCTTAGACTTTTGAATGATTTTATATTCGTTGATAAAAGATTTAATTCAACATTTAGAGTTTTCATGTGAACCCTAAGGCTAGAAAAATAATAAATATAGCTTTTTTGTTATCCATATATGTATTCCTTTTTGATAGATTAAGAGATTTGTACGTATTTTACTTTTTTGAAAATTATAATATAAATAAATATCACTTTTTATATGCGTTTCACTAATATATTATAAGTTCCACATCAACAACCTTTTGAATTTTTAAAATTTGGACCTTCTTTTAATTATTAAAATTAGAATGGGGAGAATTCTTTAGGCGAGTTTCACATAAAACTTTCAAACAGATTTTTTAAAAACATACTTTTGATACATTTTATATTCAAAAACAGTCCATGCATAACGATCAATGTACCATTTATGTATTTTGACTTTTTGGTATACTTACAAGCATCCACAAATGTAAGATTTGTCCTTTATCTATAAGTGACTACTCCGACCCGCCCAAAGGTGCACGGAAATATCTGAATGACTGAACCACCACAACAGCAACACTAGTATGAACTGTGATTGAGTCTTAAGAGCCATCAAAGGGCACCTTCTTTTGGAAAGTATGTCCCGTCATCGATGCGAAGCAACAGACCGCTATCTTTTTCTGTACCCATCAGGGTGGAGTGAACCACCCACCCACCATATCTTAGGCTTCTCATCCTCAATTACGACCCCCCCCCCCCCCCAACGGGAGAAGAGCTTTCTATAGATTCGTCTCCGAAAGAATCTAACAAAGGCTCTTTTAATCAAAAGAAGAAGACGAAAAATATCCCAAACTGACCCAACTGAAAAAGAAGCAATTAATGTGTTAGTGTAATTACCAAGGAATGAAAACATCTGAAAGTATTTAAATGATATCTTTTTTTAAAAAGTACAAAACTCAAAACAAAACAAAAAGACGATGAAAGTAGTTCTGAATTAATGGATGGAAATTATTCATAAGAAAACTATATTTTTCAGCTTTTCTTATCGGGAGTGTAAATAGATGACTGAGAAAAACGGCGATGCCCGACGAGATACAAAACAAGCATGAAAGATCACATTTATTTCCTTCCATTGAAACTTTTGTTATTCAGAAAAAAGATCAAATGTATATTGAATAACTTCTTTTGGAATTTCGACTAATGGATTTTGAATGCGAAAAGAACAAGAAATTATTTTCATTAAAAAATAAAATAGGAAGACTATCATGGAAACTATTAGCAATAAAAATTTATAGTATGATTTAAGATGGCTTAGACTTAAAAATCAAATATAAATCGGAGGTTTTTACCAAACACATTCTTCAACTTGTTTCTTTACTTTTAAATTATATGAAGCAACTAATTGGATATTTTCGACAAAGGCAACATTAAATGCAAACTACGAAAGATATTTTAGTTAACCAAAACATATTTTCATGTCACAGAGCTAATTTCATTTTCAAGTTTTTTTTAAAGTATGAATTTGTTTCTAAGAAATGAAGTACTTTCGCATCAACAAAAGCTAGGATGTCGCATTTTTAACATTTCTGACACCTAAATCCTTCAAAAAAAATTGAAAGTAATGTATTTCTTTTTATATGTGCATAAATTTTTATCTAAATTATAACGTGCAATTTTATAATTTATGTCATCGATAAATTAATACCGTGTTAATTTTAATTCATCTTTCAATCAGATATTTGAGATTTTTCATAATTAGATATTTTATTTCAGGTGAAAACATTTTAACTTTTTTCATGTTTATAGATATATTATTAAACGTAAATTTCAATAGATAAATTTGGTGGTATTAATGAAATAATTCATTTATAAAATGTAGATTTAATTTCTTAGACTTTTGAATGATTTTATATGCGTTAATAAAAGATTTAACTCAACAATCAGAGTTTTCATGTGATATCTAAGGCTAGAAAAATGATAAATATAACTTTTTTGTTATCCATATATGTATTCCTTTTTGATAGATTAAGAGATTTGTACATATTTTACTTTTTTGGAAATTATAATATAAATAAATATCCCTTTTTATATGCGTTTCACTAATATATTACAAGTTCCACATCAACAACCTTTTGAATTTTTAAAATTTGGACCTTCTTTTAATTATTAAAATTAGAATGGTGAGAATTCTTCAGGCAAGTTTCACATAAAACTTCCAAACAGATGTTTTAAAAATTTGTCTACCAAACATTTTTAAAAACATACTTTTGATACATTTTATATTCAAAAGCAGTCCATGCATAGCGATCAATGTTAAGTTACTTGTAATGTTTAAATCATATCCATTCCGAATATGCTATTCAAGTTTAATTATATTTTCAATCTTTACATTCCGCTATATAATGTCCCGGAAAAAATAGTGGGCATTTTTCCAAGGGGAAAAAAATGGACGATTACAGTTTTGATATTTGCCCTGTGTACCTTTTTGAGCTTCTGGGTACAAGTGGCTTAAAGGCTTACTCCCAGAACGACAATTGTATACAATTATATTTACAGAAATATGTAATGTTTATAAATACTGTAATAACTAAATAAGAATAATAAAATGAATTTGAATGATTGTAGTCGTTTTATGCTATATAGTTATATTGTATCATTTGTTTTCTTAACTTTCCATAATTTGCAAAAATTTATTTATTTTTATATTTATTCGGCGATCTGGAAAGTGATATTTGTTTAATTGATCCTCCTGGGGTTCTCCTTAACTTAGTATTTTAGGCAACTACCTATCCGTCACTGAATAAACATGTTTGATTCTTTCATGCAGTAGAATTTGAAGCATGAAAATAAATAAATAAATAAAATTAGTTAATCAGAAAAGCTGACACGTGCGCCTGAAATTTTAACCTCCTTAAACCATTTGAATTGTCCTTAATTGCAAATCATTTACTTATGAAACTAAGACATAATCTGTCTCTTATTAAAAAAAGAAACGTTAGAATTATAAGCTGAAAAAATAGAGTCTTATTGTCAGTTGTTATCTGCTAAGATTCTTAATAGCTTTCTGCCTCGATGAACACAATGGAGGAAGTGTTACATTTTAAAGAGGTGTCAGTTACGTGCAGATCACAGACCGCGACGCAAATGAAATCTCATTTAAAAGATTTGCTAAGAGCTGTAAAGTAATGAAAAACAATTAGCGTGGCGAACTCAATATGGATGAAAGCAAATTGGAGAAAATATGTGTTTACAACACGGATATAAAACTAGTGGAAGTGCACTCTACAAAACTTTCTCACATACTTTCTAATAAAGATGTTATGCCACAGAAGGCTCTGAATGATATTGGGGTATAATAGTTACGAAATATTAACCTTTGGAGTGAGTTTTGGGTTTTTGCTAAACCTATTGTGCGATCCATGGGGAGATGTTTATTTCTGGTATGTGATTAATATTATCCAAAAATCGAATTTTTGAGTAATTCAGTCGAATGAAATAATAATTTAACACCGAATTTCACTTGTAATCTTAAAATCCCCTGTCGAGTTTGACAGATATAAGTCGCTGTCTTTTTGAGTTATCGTGTTTTTGGAAGTACAGACAGACAGTCATGCTCTTGTTGAATTTGGTTTAAAATGTGATGATTGCTCACAGTTTAAAGGTTAACTCTGTGTATCGAATTTTATCTACATAGACTTCCGTTTTGTCGTTATTGTGTTAGTTAATACTAAAACAGTTAAACAGTTAGAACTTCTTTGAATGGATTTTGCTGGAAATATGACAAAAATCTATATTTGCTGTGAAGATCGCATGCCTAATTTCATCCGCTTAATTCAGAGCGTGTTTGAGTTATGCTTGTCATATACAGACAAGCAGACAATTTCCCGAAGTGCTTTTGTCAAATTTAGTAAGGCTTAAAATGAGGAAATTCTTAAAAAATATCGATTTAAAATACTTTATACTTCTTATATGAAAAAAAAATGTAACGGCATAAAATGTAAGTAATTAATTTAAAATCAACTCACAAATATTAAAATAATTGTGGATGCGTTTTGCAGATTTCTGAAAAAGTACTTTTGTCTCATGATTGGCAATAACTTTTTTATTCTTATTTTAGAAGTTAAAAAAAGAATTGAGATCGGATATTTAAAAATAAATGCTTCCTTGCTGATATTACGATTTTTATTATTATTATAGCAAAACATTGTTAAATTTAGTATGATTTTATCCACATTTTGTAATGTTCCTTGACTTGGAAAGCCACAAAATCTTTTCTTTTAAGTTATTTAAGTTTTTTTCTTTAATTTTAGATTAATCATTTAATAATTTTATTAATAAATGTTAATTAATAAATGCCTTTCTAATGCATATCTAATTTAAATCAAAAAAAAATTATTATGAGCTTCTTTCAGAATTTATAATAATCATGAGAAACTTTTAGTCTCATTATAATTATCATTTTGATTCTAATAAACTCTGGTTTTAAATTAACACGTGACATAAAATTGATTGATTTCAAAATACGCATTTTATTAACTTTTCTTAAAAATAATTGAAATTAGTTAAATGTGTTGTTTTGATGAACAGTAAAATATAATAGAACTTTTGGCTTTTAGAGCCACTTCAATTGCCTTTTGGATACAAATAAATCACTTTTAAAAATTTATATTTCTATATAAGAGAACACATCGAATTTAAAACACGAATTTGATGAAATACTTCTATATCTATATCTATTCTATACTTATAATAAAGCTCAATGCGTGTGTGTGTGTATGTGTGTGTGTGTGTGTGTGTGTGTGTGTGTGTGTGTGTGTGTGTGTGTGTGTGGGTGTGTGTGTGTGTGTGTGTGTGTGTGTGTGTGTGTGTGTGTGTGTGTTGGCGCTCTACAGGCCAGACCGTTGGACCTACAGCTACCAAATTAGGTACATGTATAACTTGAAGGTCGAGAATGTGCACCTCGGAGCCCTTTTTTCGAATTTTTAATTAGAATTTGAATTAATTAAAATTTAAGCGAAATTTTGATGTTTTACAGCTATAACTTCCAAAAAATACTATCGCACAAACATGGTTTTTGCATTAGTTTAAAGATAAAAAAATTAGCTTTCTAACGGTATCAGTTTTTTTAAATTTATAACGTAAACTTCTATTAACGAATTTTTAAAGAAATATTTTAACCATGTTTTTAGCACGTGAATGCCGGAAGTTCGAATAAAAAAAAACTTTCATCGCAAATAAATGTAAAGAAATGCAACTTTTAGCACATGACTGGATAAAATAAAATAAATATAAAATGCGTTTTTTTCTAAAAAAATAAATGCAAAGCGAAGGATTCTATGATCTTTTGCAATATTTCAATCATTAATTCAATAAATAATGTTTATTTATACAGGATATGCATTCAAATTCCGGTCCAATGGCCAATTTGTAATATGTTATTAATAGGCATATATTGTTTAATACTATATGAAGTATTAAATATTAATAATATAATATAATAATATAATTTGCACAATAATTTGATCTATATGAAGTAAATAATTTCATTTTATGTAGTTTGAGTCAAACAATGCATTAATGAATAAGGAGTTTTAGATTTCTTCATACTTTGCTCTGTGAGCCCTATTTTACAAAATATTTTTATTAATACTTTAAATAAAAGTGGCTACATCAATCAGTCTTCTAAATCAATCATTAAAACTGACTGATTTATAAAATTAAAGAATATTATTAGGAAAACGCGTTCTTTTAGAACTTTCAGTCCATCAACTTAAAGAAAATATTAATTTCAGGCCAATCAATGCCCGGAGGCTAATGAACATGTGATTTAATTGAAAATTTTAGAAACCATTACTCATGGCGAACCAGCTGGTCGCCAAAGGCGGCTAGTACTAAATAAATAAAAGAAATTATCCAAATTGATAAGAATTTTTGCTGAACAAGTGTCCTCAATTTTATTTTCTAAACTGTATATATTATAAAATCGTCAATTTAACTATTTGTTGTAAATATGGTTAATTCGAGTAAAGACTGAAATTCAAGCAATTTTTTTTTAAGTAAATTTTTGTAAAAATTGCTATACTTACTTTTACTCTATTCACTGTGGTGAAGCAAAAGTAGGGTATAAAATTATTTTTTCTCCAATTTATTATCAATGCCTTTTCAAATACAATTGGCGCCAAAGATATAATATTACTTTTCCGCTTCTCTAATATGAAATCAATAACGTTCTATTTCCCTAACATTCTTCTCCGCCAAGATTATACTTCGGGGAATTTGTCTCCGCCCTTTTCGCTGCTAAGCCTCGGACTATCTTCTTTAATAAACTAAATAATTCATTTGTCATTTGGATTATTTATATACATTATTTCAAAAAGAAGATAAAACGGATTATTTTATTTGAAATTTATTTGATAACTAGCCGTCTTTGGCGAACCGCTGGTTCGCCAGGAGTAATTTGTTCGAAATCTTTCAATCAAATACTTATGCACCTTACTCTCTTTATAACTTATCAGTCAAATATATTTAAACAAACTTCGATAGTCACGTAACTCAAATTATTTTAGAAGCCTTACGATTATTTGTTCATAATGCTATATTTCTCTCTGATTTATAATCAGCTATTAAGGAATTATATGGAAAATATTAATGGTTTTTAACGTGGGTTTAATTTGGATTAAGAATAATAAGAATTATTTTAATCATTCTGTTTTGAATTTTGTCAAAGTGACGGAAAAGCGTTGGTACATTCTTAACGTGCTCTTGCAGGTTAAATTCTACTTTCATTTTGTGTGACAATATAATCTGGAACTGCCACACTTGGTATGTACTATTTACTTTAAAGGATAAAAAAATATACCTAGAAGGAGTTTTTTTTTTTTTTTGAAACTTTAATCAATTAAAAATTAAGCTAACATTAGGAACATTCCCGGAAATATTACAACACAAAACTTTTTTATATCCTCTTAAAAATGACTTTTTATGCACTAATAATGTTTTCACCTATAAATTAAGTTTCTATTTTTAATGAATTTTTTAAAAAATACTGTAATTATATTTTCCGACAATTAAATTCTTACAAAGGGAAAGTAGAATTTAGCCTGCAAGAGCACGTTAAGAGTGCACCAGTGATTTATTTGCCGTCAATTTGACAAAAACTCGAATGGCATGTTTAAATTAACTCTTATTGCATATTAAACCGAGAAAAGTGTGATGCTCAACATGTGTTGAAGTGGTAGCGTAATGTTATGGAATAAATATAAGATGTGAAATTTTTTCACATAACTTCGTAACAGCTGATTGCGAATCAGAGAGATAAATAGTACAATGAATAAATAATCGTAAGTCCTCCATAATAATACGAGTTACGTAACTATTGACGTATTCCTTATGGCGAACCAGCTGGTAGCCAAAGACGGCTAAATATAAATAAAATTATGAATTTTAAATGTTAAGGAAGAAATCCCCTTGGTTTTCTTTAACTTTTGTACTATAACTTGTTGTTGAGCAAACAAAAAATAAATTTTGAAAATTTGACTTCATAATTATTAAGTCTTATTAAAATAACCTGTTGAGTTAATTATTTTTAATTAATTTTAAATAATATTAATAATTGATTTTAAATTTTATAAAAATATAATTAATTAATAATAAAAGGGATTAATTTAAATTATTTTAAATTAAATTGTTTTTAAATAATTATTTTAAATAATTTTAAAAGCAATGACGGTCTTCTAATCAATTAAATTTTTGCTGGTGTCATGAAAGCATATTGTTTGACCTATTGGTATAAAGGCATGATTTTTATTTCTAACCATTTAAAACATTAATTTTGCTGAAATTTTGTGGTGACATCTTAATAAGCCAGTAACTATCACTAAACATTGGTGGCAATTTTTGTATAGTGGATAAGTTACTGGACTTCAAACCTGAGCATCAAAGGTTCAATCTTTGGCCGAATTTAACCTACGTATAAGCACAATTCAGCCAACCCATACGCCAAAAGTTCTTTTTTTTATTCATTAAGCGTTTTCTAGAACGAATATTTCAAGGCCGAGATTTAACTCAAAGTACAGATGAGTTACTAATAATTTACCTGCATAACTTCAGCAAGCTGCGATGTTCTCAGATTCCTTAAATAGTTTGCGAATTATTCGATTAGCTATTCGAAAATATATTCAAGACAATTTGATTAAAAAAAATTAGTTAAAATAGTCTAAAGAGAATTTGTGGATGTCAAATTAATTATATTGGAATCAAAGACGGGAGGAGCCTTTTAACTCTAAAATGACGTATTATGAATTCAAAAAAACAAATTTATTGCATAATATCTAAAAATATTAAATACGATCCCTTTATGCATTGGATCCATTAAAATTTCGTAAATAACCCTTCAAATTTTGAAAATCGTTTTCAAAAATTATATGGAACTAAATTTATTTCACATTTGAATTATGGGATTTTTAAATCGATTTTTCTCTTACTTCCGCAGAACAAAAGTTGTTTAAGTTTTTTTACATCTTTCTATTCCGGATAATAATATAATATATATTTTCAAAACTAAATTATCAGTTTCATTTCATTAAATTTTTCCTTTAAAAGGATCGACAACTAATTAAAAATCAGAAGCTTGAATTCAAAAAATTGACATCGAAATTCCATGTTACTTATAATAATAAATAAAAAATAAAAAGATAAAAAATAACCAAATAAAATATTTTTATTATAGCAACAAAATTGTGTTTTACAAACTGTTTTAATTAAACTTATTTCTCTATTAAGTTATAATTTTACAAAAGAAATTTATACAATATAAAAGTTATTCCCCATCATATAAATAAAATAAGTTTAATAAAAGCAATAATAATGGAATTTTTGCAAAACAAATTAAAATTTATTAACTATTTCTATAATTATACAGAACCATATACAAAATAATGAAATATTTTTGCAAATATTAACTAAGGAAAGCATAGAACAATTCATTTCATTCCATTCATTTTCATAAGATTAAATGCCAAAAAAAGATTATACATTTGAAAATCAGTAAGGATCGCAGAGTTATTTATTAAAAAATATCAGCATCTCATTACTTGATAAGTAAAAAAATACAAATAAATCTAAATCTAATAAAAATATCTACAAAAATATCTAAGTTCCTTTTCTGGCTGTCATTCTTTAAGCCCTAAATCTCTAGATATAAACGTCAGTCCACGAATAATATGGGTTGGCATCAACGAAATGCTTGTCACTATAAATAAAACAAATTGCCTTATAACCATATGGTTTCTATGGCAACGGGTGGGCTTAGTGGTAGTCTAGGAAGAGAAAGTTCATTTTTGTTGTGTAGTAAGTGTCTGTTGCTGGAACTGTGAAGATATGGCAGATTTCTTAGTTGTAATTCAGGATGCCAGAAAATTGGTTCGTCTTTAAATTGAAGACTTTGTCTTACTCTATTTTTATGACCTTGAGGGCGATGGTGGTGATGATGATGATTTTCAGGCTTATTCACTATAATAAGTCTTTCATGATAGATACTGAAAAAAAAATGAAAATCATAATGAATGTATAAAATAATTAATTATAAAACTCTCTGTAATCTTTTAAGCCTTAACGGTAGATTAAAGGATAACTTTTCAATCGCATTTCCAATTATGGTACTTTTAGGAATATTTTTTTTATATCTTATAGTAGTAAAAATAGAATACAGAAGAAAACATATTAATAATTAAAAAATTTATCCCAAGAATATTGGAATAATCTTCACAAAATCATATTCCTTACAAACAAACACCGCAGCTTCAGCTGGAATAAATACAAGTGAATAAATTTATTATTTTAACAAATAAAAAGGAATCATTTAAAACCTAAAGTAGCCTATGATACTGAAATTTATGTTTGTTTATCAAAATGCAATTCATATTTCGAAAACTTCTATTAGAGTTCAATACT
Organism: Argiope trifasciata; assembly: GCA_026543055.1. Classification (NCBI taxonomy): domain Eukaryota; kingdom Metazoa; phylum Arthropoda; class Arachnida; order Araneae; family Araneidae; genus Argiope; species Argiope trifasciata. The sequence continues at coordinate 2,622,957 of JAPMOQ010029835.1, forward strand.
TATTCAAAACATTGCTGAATTTTACCAAATAATATAAAAGATGCTTTATACCCTAATAATTATTTCTAAAGGTAGATACATAGAAATAAATACATGTTCCCAATTTACAAAAATTTTTAAATGATATTAGGCATTATGTTTTACATTTTTGGGCCAATAAATACTTTGCTGGAAAAACAAAGAAGCTTTCATTTTAATTCAGTACTTGCGCCTATAATCATATTTAATAAAATATTTTTTAAATGATACATATTTTAATAAGAAAAGCTCCATTTTTCTTTTATTAAAATGGATCAAATTATGAAAATTTGGATTTTGTTATTTTAGAACAGTCAACGCTCATTTCGAAAAAATGCCCTGGGTAGACCAAATCTTGTTCGAGGTGAACAATGAAATGATCTAATCGTCAGTTTCAATTCTGAAATATTGAAACATTACATTGATTAAAAAAAACATTACAATTTATGGTTGAATAATCAAGAATGAAAAATATAAAAAGATTTACATTAAGTATTTAGGCTTTATTATTTTTCGAAGACAATAGAGAAAAAATACATGTTTTCTTAAAGGTTTTAGAAAGTAATTTTCCCGTAGAAACGTATCTCTCTTAAGACAGTATCGCTTGTGTATATCAGAGATCGGAAATTTATTTTTTGTACATAGTTTTAAATATTAAATGAGAATTATATTTTAATGATAATATTTATGGAGCACTAAAATATTAACTGAAAGTAAAAAATACATATTTGCAGTACCAGAATACTGAAAACAAATATTTTTATATCTAAAATTCAATCTTAAATGCATCTTTGTTTTTGATAAATTAACTGTATTTTACATTTGGTTATAAGCACTATAATAAATAACTTCATTTTGAACGTTTCCATCCATATTACATTATTTATAATTATAATTATAAAATATAACCATTAAAATAAAAAATAAAAAGATTTTAAATATTTTAAGAAATTGTCATGTTTTATGTATTTTTAATCAATAGGACAAAGTATAAATAAACAGTAAGCAGAAATTTCTCGGTTTCCCGTCATTGTTAATTTAAAAATTCTTTAAAAAATTCAGTCCCAAGTTTTGAAAAAGGTATTTTAACACTAAAATTGATTGATTTTTTAAAAAAATCAACCAATAAACTTGAAAGTATAGAGATCTTTTGTATAAGATATAATTATTTGTTTACATTCTTTTCCATAAATAAAAATTGCTCGAAAGACACTGGATCCGAAATTATTTTGGGCCATTTTTTTTTTCTATCATTTTGCAGATTATTTGCGAAATTCCTTTATCCCCGATTCCTATGAAACTAATTCTGCAGATAATCGTGAATCGTACTTCGCAAAAAATAAAAACATTTATAGTTTCTGATGGAATTTCTGTTGTTGAAATCAATTTTCATTTGTTTTCTGCACTAGTGAGTGAGAATGATCTTATTTACTTTTAATTCATGATCTCAAAAATTAATTTGTTATAAAAAAGATTTAGAATTAACCATAATTGGAAAGCATACAAATGATTCTCATGTGAAAAAGTTGTAAATATTTACAATTATTGTAATTTAATTATTTATTTCATATCAATTTAGATAGATAATATTAGATAGATATAGATAGATTTCATATCAATTTAGATCAGATTAGATAATAAAATAATTTTAAGTACTTTGTTTTTATTAACATATCACAGAGGCTCTTAAAATTTAAAATTTTGTAAATTCGGTATTTTGTTTTTACATGTATTTTTATAAAAATCAAAAATACATATACTACAAAACAGAATATTAAAATGGCAAATATTTTATATTCATTTTGGTATTTGTTTAAAACTTTTATAAAAAAATTGTATTGCCAAAAAAAATGCATTGTAGTATTACTGGCGTATATAATATAGTTTGAAAAATCTTGGATTATTCTCTATTATGTGAAAGTATGTGTTCTTCAAGCATCAAATTATTTCCAAAATGTCTATCTTATACCCAATTATTTGGCATTCAATATTCAAATTCATTTAAAAATATCTCCTTTTGATGAGCGAACAGTTTTAAGCTCCCGTCAAACAGTGTAGATTTTACAGGTATATGTTAAAGGAAAGTAAAGATCAGAGTATTCGACAACATTCCAAATATTTTCCGTAAATTATTTCAACTATTTTGCTGGCATTTGCTAAAAGAGGAATAAAATTAGCATGAGTGTCTATTTAAAATGCCTACTTAAACCAAAAAATAAAAATATATCTTCAAATCGATAAAGGGAAATATAGATAGCATAGATAGTAAAGTTTAGTTAGGTATGATTAGGGTTAAATTGAAATAGTTTGTTAGCATTTACTTCCAACATTATTACCTAAAGAAACCGATAAATCATCCTCCCTACTTTCCTCTTACCTATATGAACTCATGCGTGAATTTAGAGATTACAGATCTGTGCAATGGTTCAATTCTTTTGCTACAAAGAATAAATTCAAATCTTTACATGGTATGGAAGAATAACATAATGTTTGATAAAATTGCACTTATCTAATCGTTTATCTATTTTGGCAATTAATTGTGTAATTTTTTAACTGAAATTTATGAAAAGATAGGAAAACTTGTATTTTTCATCTAGTAATTAAAAAAAGGGTTATTGCTTATGAATAGGTGCTCACTATATTATTTGCCCAGCGTCAATTCCTTTTCTAAATTTAATTTTTAATTTAGTCAGTTTCCAATTTATTTTCTTTTTCCCTTACGGGAACGCTTCTTTTCTGTTGCCTTATTAAAATAAAAAAATATATACCAAAAAATTATATAAATTTGAAGCAACTTTGAAAAATTGCATCTAAATGTTGCATGTTAACATGTGGATCAAATTCTTCAAAAATGTTTAATTAATTTTTAATAAAGTACTAATTAATTATAATATAAATTATTGAGAACTTTTTTTAAAAAAACTCTTCAGTAATTTAGATGAAAATAAAAAAAATTACACAATATTTATTTATTTATTACTTTCAGATAAAACCAGAAGATTAAATTGAAAGTGTAATAACATCTGTTCTTAAAGATTAAAAGAAATATTTTAGAATCTACTTTTTTGAGAACCTTATACAATAAACAGAATAAATATTTTGAATGTAGAAACAAATGGTTTTCATTGTGAAAATATTAATAAATATAACTTTTAAAAGTTATATAAATAGAGATGAGCAATGTATTTGTGATTTCTAATGAATGAAGCTCGATCAATAAAGTATTTAAATCTGAAATGAATGATATAAAACAGAGGAAATAAACTAAAGAAAATAAGTTTTTTAAAACATGTGGAATTAAAAAATTTGAAACTGTTATAGTAAAAAAAAAAATTCAAAAGTTATACTTACGGAACATGAACTACATTAGAAGTGTGTCTGTGACCAACATGGTAAGGAACAGGAATTACTGGTGGATAGTTTGGTCCATAAAATGCAACAGCTATTGCCACTTGAAGAAATAAAACTATATTCAAAATTTCTGTATATTTCATCGTCATGTATGTTATGTTTTTTTTCTGATAAATGAAATTTTCTAAATGATTTTCGAAAATAACACGAAATATTTTTAATATAATTAACAACTTCCACAAATCGCAGCTTTATAGCTAAAACTATGCACTTGCATTTGAATAATGAATTAAATTCTTTCCAAAGCTTTATCCAGAATAAAAACTTTTTTTTAATTCGAAAACGAAAAATAATCACTTGGCTAAATATTCTTCAGCCATCTTTATCGAAAGAAGATAAAATTTTTAATTTCATACTTTCTCGATATTATTACTATTTTAAAGCTATTTCAAAATAACTCCGCATTATTCGTTAACTAAACTTTTCACTTTAAAAGTCCTTCTTTTTTGATTCGTAAATAAGGAACACAAATTTTGAATTTCTTAAGAAAGATATTGTTCAATCCTCATCCTAAACAATAACATATATCAGACTCTTCCCGTCTTAAAATTCTTCCCGTTTCTTAAGTATTCCTAGCTTTCTATGGCAAGGAAGTGTAGTTTGGGGCATCTTATATAGTATCGATTGTATGCCCATTTGGTTCATTGATTTTTATAAGTTCAAGGAAAATGTAATGATATTTTTAGTAAATGTCTGTTTGATATTAATGAAATATTTTACATAAAACAGCATGTTACCTTTATTTTAGAACTACCGTAAATTTTTTATAAAATTTCTAGAAGATATCCTTGAAAATGACATTGTTCGTTTACTTCTGGTAGCTTCGGTTGGTGGTCACGCTGTCTTTGCTCAATACAAAAGAAAGCTGTAAAAAAAGAGTAGCTTGCTAATATGGACATTTTCAACGCTTCCTTGTGATTATGCCTCGACAGAGTGAGAAAAAGATAAAATTGACACCTATTTCTTTCTTCCTTTAATAGAAAAAAAATTGAAAACATTTTTTAATTTAAGTTCATGAACTTTTGGATTGCCCAATTACCATATCACGATTCGAAGTTATTTTTTTAAATTCAATCTTGTTTATATAGGAAATTTCTGTTTGATTTTTTTGAATAAGTAATTAGATTAATTACTTGCTATGAATGAATAATTCAATGTATTTTGCTTGATTTTCATTTTTCTAACTAACGATCAAAATTGAAATGCTATTAAGCGCCTGTAATTTCAATTAAGTTGACAATAAGAAAAAAATAATGTATAAATAAATCCGTCATTTAATTGCGGTAAAATAATGTATAACAAGATCGTTCATTTAATTACAAATAAAGAACAGAAGACGAATTATGGATCATGTAAGCTTTTCGTTCAATAATGAATTTTGAGAAATCGCAGTCTTTAAATTCTACATTTGGTTTTCCAAGAGACAATAAACAAACAGTTACAAATTTATATAAAAATAAATCATTTCCATTTTTTTCTTTAAAATTTTTTATAAAATTCATCTCTAATAATAATAAGAATATGCGTGTGTGCTTTAACAAACTTTCATAAATAATGTGTATATGCGCATGTCGACGCTCTGAAGGCTGGATCATTTGACTTAGACTTACCAAATTTAATGTAAAGATACTTTTGCAAATCGTAATGAATGCTTATGAATGATATTTTGAATCCAATTAACTAAAAAAATAAGCAAGGGTTTTGTCTTTTTTTTTTTTTTTTTTTTTTTTTTTTTTTTTTTTTTTTTTTTTTTGCTCGTTTTAATCCTACTTTAAAATTTAAAATATATTTCCTTAATAATAACAATTTATTTTGTCATTCGATTTTTTAAAAGTTTCCTTATATTTTAAAATATCTTTCCAAATTTATTAATTGTTGCAAGGAAATTCATAAAATTTTCATCGTTTCATTTAATATTTCATCACATGATTGCCCCCTGTTGTCGAAATTAAAAAGAAAATCTGACTTTATTACTGAAGATAATAAAAGTGAAACAAACAGTACAGCAAAAGATGCCAGGCAGTCGGAAGATAGAATATTCGGACATTCATATTTTAATGGCACTATTATTCATGAGGCTTGATACAAATAGCAAGTTTCTCTTAAACAATTAATAAAACAAGTACAAAGCTATGAAATTGGCTGAATGCTTTTAAGAGGAATCAGTAACATCAAAATTATATAAAAGAACTGGATGGAAATTAAAAGCAGTCGATATCCCAAAGATGTTCAGTTTTAAATTATGATAAGGGTAATAATTTTTTTAAAGATTTTGTTTTTCTTAAAATATATTCTTGGCGTAAACAAATATTAGGAAATTTAAAAACTGAAAAACTTATAACATATCTTTGTAAATTACAAATTCCAATAAAATCTCTTTAAAGCATCTGAGTCTCTTATGTTATAATAGGTTACTGAGGTTTATATATAAAACATATTTTGCTAAAATATTGGCGATTATGAATTTGTTTATAAATATTACCATCTGAAAAACCAAATTCCGCTCTGCATTTTTTTTTTTGTAACATTTTGCGGAATATTTTTTTGAGAAAATACTTAGAACAAATGACATACTGATAAAATATGAATACTTTTCAATCTTACTTACGTATGAACGGGTCATTTGTGTAAAATCAAATCTTGAATGCACTAAGTTTAAATTTTCATTGGAAGCAATCTGCTATATTACAGCATTTGTTTTATAGTTTGTCATTATTTATATTTTTGAACTTACACTCAGTTTTAAGATGATGATGATGCCTCTATATGACACTGTCAGCATGGGAACAGGTAGAAAAAAATCACTAACAGTTAGTTATTTAAAAAGTGCTTCTTTTGTGTGTACAAAATCGAGTTACTTCAAGAAAGACACCTATATAGATTTAAAAAAAAATTTATATCTTCTTTGCTATAATTTGATCCAAATCATAGAGTAGTTTTCGGGATACACAAAATAAATACATTTTTATATATATTCAAGAATTGTTTGCTCGAAGTTATAAGATATCATAAGTTAATACCTTTGCATTAGTAATTTTTCCCACTTTCTTTAGATTTTTAAAAACTTTATTTCAATTGTTTATTTACCGATGTATCTGTTATTGGAATGTAATTGAAATTCGTCTTAATATTTATTAAAACCAATAGACTGACTGTATGATGAAAATAATTAAGTATATATATATATATTTAATTACTCATTTGTTCGTAATTTTTGTTAAAAAATTATTATCTTGGGCATATTCTTCTATCCCAAAATATTTCCTCAGAAACGAAAGACAAGAAATAGTCTTTTATGTTTTGTGCCTATTTGTCTGAGGTATTCTGCATGATGACATTGGATCTAAAACTCCAAATTTGCCCTAGATACACTTGGCGTGTTGCAGCTCATCCCACCTGGTTGACAGTAACTAGGCCCATGAGCCCTAACGCCTTCAAACAATGTAACCCTGCCTCAGGACTCGAGAACAGTTGGCCATTAGTGAAACCGAGGAAGGTCAAAATGTGGGTAGGAGCAGTTTGCAATGTATTTTGGACATACAGGTTAAACCTTGTGACTCGTCACATGGCGTTGTACGTTGTACACTAGTGTGTCCACTTCGAAATTTAGCGAGAGTTGTCTGATTGCGCCTGCTAAAGAGAAGAAACACGTATCTGGGTGAATTCTTTGAAATTTTATCGATAAATCACAGAAACATATTATTCTTTAACTATGAACCTCAGTCCAAAATTTTAAGAAAATAATCTTATTGTCTTTTTAACACTGTCAGTTTTATTGTTCGGCAAATGTTTCAAAAAGTTTTTTTAATATTTTATGCATAATTTGTAGCAATGCTTTCCATTATTGCAATGAAATTTAGATCATTTTAATTGTTTCCACAAATATTTCATCCGGTATTTTTCTTCCATTTTTCATTGTTGGAAAAAAAACAAAGAATGTGTTTACTTTTTATAATCTCTAGCAATCATGAAATTACCAGAGAATATACTCTCTTAATTATTTCATCAATTTTGCATTGTACTTTCTTGTATTATTTTATCGGTTTTTTTTTTTTTTTTTTTTTTTTTTTTGCAGTATCTATTAACTTTGCCCGGTTAAATCCTTTAAAGCGTTAAGTATTCACTGAAAAATATTTTTTCTTATTTTTTAGTATGTTTATTAGATGATTTACCTGTAACATGTTGTTATTCCTACTAAATACCAATAAAATGTCTCACCCAATTTTAATGTCGGAATGCATATAAGGAATTAGAAAGTGAAGTTACAGCACCATGTAAGACTATGCTCTATTTAGGAATTAGATGATAGGAATAATTTTTTATGCAAGTGTGATTCAATCAGCTTAAATCCATCAGGATGCCTTATATATAATATTAAGAAAGCATGTGTTTACAGCTAATATTGTATGGCTTAGATGCCTATTAAAATTGAATATTTTCTTTAGCATCGTTTATAGGTTTTTAATTATGCGTCGTTTCATTACAGTGTCGATTGATTTGTAAGCATTGTAATGATAAAAGTACTTTGTTTATATGATATAAAAGAAAGAAAACTTTGATTATACGAAGTTTTCATATTTCCAGAAGTAAGAAAATTATGCACTCATTCACTGACTTATAAATAATTTACTAATAAATCAATGTATGTTCTTCGATTTACGATATCCCCTCAAAAAATTGCTAAAGTAACTTCAGGATTTTAATGGGTAAGCTAAATAATAAATGTAAAACATTTCAAACATAAGATGTTTTAACTAATTCAAAAATATACTTAGTATTGATGGTAGCAATATTTTCGATTAAAGAATTTTATCTTATTTTCTAGTTTCGTAATGCGTATGAGTATCAATAATAATTTATTTTCTACAGATATAGCTCCTATAATTTTTCTTCTTGCAGAAAGCTCAGATTCAAGAAAAATACATTTAAACAATAAAATTTTATCTATTTATGACAAAGTAAATCAATATCGGATCATAATATTTCTAGAATATATATTATCTACAAAAAATATAAAATATTCTGTTCTGATAAAACAAAGATTTTTTAGACGTTACCTACATAGTTTACAGATAGTTTCATTGATAAAAAAAATAAGTTATTGTGTGATAAAAACAGAGTGAAATACGCAGCACCTAGAAAGGTGCAATATCTGTTTTTACATCAGCGAGAATTTTTCAGAATCGCATTCAAACACCGCCATTTTTGGTATTTTAAATTATACTCGTGACGAAAAAAAATAGGATTCTATTTAAACTATTAATAAATAAAGTTTTTTCTTTGCATAAAGAAATTATTTATTCTTTCAACCTTTCGACGTATGATAGGTCTTCAAAATATAAAATTTTCTTGTAATGTGAAATCAATTGCAATAGTCTCTATTGAATGATTTTTTATAAAACAAAATTATGTACATAACCTTGACTTTGAGCATTTAATGTCATCACATTTGAATATTACGTAAAAACATTATATACGTATACTGTTTAGCATCGGATTCTAGATCTTTCGGGTTTTTGCATCTGCGTTAAAATGGGTTTAGCTCGGCGAAATAGGGATGAGAGGAAAGTTGAAAGAAAGAGTTGTTTACATTTAAAAATAAAGTAAATTTTCAAAATCTTTTCACCTCTCACCCCTTAGTGAGGTATAATCATCAAACAGTGGTCGTCTCAGGATACTGAAATAAACAACAATCAAGATTTTTGCAATATCAAGAATTTTCATTAATCAAAGTTCCACAGAAATATAAACTGAACTGAACCAAACTGAATAGCAAAAAAGGACATCTGTAAGATACAAGGCCTATTGATGAAGGTCTAAAGCTCTATAATTTTCTCCACGTTCACGAAGACATTGTAATTCATTGAATACCTTGAAGATCATGGTATATTACAAAATGTATTGAAGATAATATTGTGAGTGACAAAGATGATAATGAATAAATTACTGAAACACTTTTAAATTACAACATATTAAACTCGTGATTTACGATTTTATTTAATTTCTTAGTTACATAACGCTTTCTATTTCAGGCATTTTTTGTTATTTCGGTCTTTATAATACATAAAAAGCATTTGAGGTATTAAAAATCTTATAAGTGTTAATTTTTTTTTCATTTTTAATGCTTAATTCCATCTCTTAAATATAGTTTTAAAACTAAAAATTCAATTAATCGATGCGCATGTTAGACACGTCACTGTATACGAAAAGGTTAACAGCATCTTATATTATATGAAAATACCATATACCGGTTCAAAATAATCACGTACTTCAGTCTTTACGATAATGGGAAATTTTTTATTCAAAATATTATTTTCTATGAACCTGGGCAAATCAGTATTGCATTTTTTACAATGTGAAATTAAATTAATAATAATACGAAAATGTTAGCCTTTTTTATGCTTTTATAGCTTATTTATAAACTTCTGTTTTATAAATTTTTTTTTATAACGAAGTTTCAAAGTGAGCCTTCCCTAAATAGAAACTCGACATATTGGTAAAAAAAAAAATAATTAAAAATACTTCTAAGCTCTTATAAGCTGAAAATACCAAATTTGGTGTTGTTTATTTCTCTTAATAATTGTTAAGATATAAATATAGAGACGCGAAATTATCAAACTCCATCGGAACTTAACCGCCTGTCTCCTGCCGACTAGGAAAACATCCACTAGACGCTTGATTGCTCAAGCGTAGTACAATCACAGCAGCAGCTTGAAACTATCGAAGTGAGAATTAGGTAAGAAGATGTAAACGACGCAGAGTATGTTGGAATAGTTCCTCATTTTGTTTCGACTACCCCTGGGGGCACAGAATGCGGAGGAAATTGTAAAAGATTGCGAAAGAAACAAAATTCCTATCTCATTTTCATAACCCTTTTTTGTTGTTTCGCTAAAGAACAGAAAATGAGTTAAGTTATTAAATGCTGGATAATTGCATTTTCAGACAAATTGTTACAAGATCTAATTTTATACGATTAGATTGCTTCTATCGCATAAAATTAGGACGCAGCATAAGTCACGTTTTGTCGTTTTATGTAACATGATTTGTCAAGTAAAACTGTCAGTGATTGAATCTTTATTAAACATAAGGGTATTTGATTCCTTTGAATTGTTGGCAAATTAAATTAACGTCAAATGCAAAAATAAAGAATAATCAAATCTTATAAATATTTATTGCCTATTTTAATTCATAATTTTCAACTTTTTGTTTGTTTCTCTCTATAAACGTGCTAGCTGGTTAAATATATTTTTAAACCAAAAATTTCCTTGTTCAAATTTCGAAAACAAAGTATGTTTGATAATTAATATATTTGCACTTACAATTCAGAATATTTTAAATAATAACTATTAATATAGAAAGCCGTTAAAAGCTCTCGGAAAGTATTCTTTCTCTATTACTATTACAATTATTTTTTCCATTCTTCCATTTTCTGATTATGAACGAACTTCGGCTACACTATTTTTTATTGTTAAGCAATGGCTCATTCCAAATATCAGCGAATATCATTTGAAGTAATTTCTATCGTTTATTCAATTATGGGTTTGATGTCATAATCATAGATAAAGGTTATTATATACAATTGTGCTGAAATAATTGGTCAGAAGAGGGCGTTGCTACGCGCGCCATAATTTGGAATGAAAACTGAAATTGTAGTTGGAATCGTAACGATGTAAGCCGTATTGTGGCATTCCTTTTTCAATCTTCATTAAACTCATACAAGCTCAATTTGCAATGTGTTCATTTATTCGTCCTACATCTTCTTTGAATATGGATCGAATTATCGTCTGATCGTTTAGTAGCCACATAATGGTGCATCGGCCGGGAAGAACACGGGCCGCCCGCGTGGCAAGCGAGCATTCTACCACCGAACCACCGATCAGTTATGTAGCTCACAATATGTCCACTCCAGAGGCGGATTTTGGATTGAGTCGATTAGGCGATTACAAGCGGAGCTGTTGGATTGAGATGGAGAACCAGAGACAAATGAATGAAAAAATATTAGATTTACTGTTAAAAAATGTTTGGAAAAAAAATGCCAATTCTGTATGTTAAAAAATATTTGAATAATATTAGTACTCGTCGTACTGTCATGTTCCTATCTTCGCCATTACGTTTACATTGTTATGTTAGCATTTAGAAAACGGAAGACGTATGCCTGAATAATTTGAGCACAAAGATAGATGTTGTCCAGTTATGAGTCAAAGTTAATTATATTACAAACATTTTCATAAAGCTACAATAAAATATAAATTATTAACATGTTAATTAAGTTAGCAATATGAAACCAATACACACATTTCTCATAATGCTTGCTGCATTGAGCCGAAAAGGCATTAATCCACTGCTGATACTAAATTTTGTTTTGCAGTATGCCAGAGGAATGAAATTGAGATCTAGCCTTAGAAATTGGCTTTTAAATAAGAACACGCTGCAATGGCGTTAAAAACACATTATTTATGTTAATTACTAAGTTGTTGAACACTGGATATATATGAGGGGTATACGCATATCCGGCTTATCACATCTTTATTTTGATTCTTATATTTGCTATAATTGCACCATTAGTTATAACCCATTCCTTTGGATTGCTCTGTCTTTCATTCCTAATAACTAGATACTTCGGTATTTACTGTGGAATTTCTTTCTATAAAAGGGACAATGGATTTGAAAATCTAAATGATATTTAGATCATTTAGATCCATTTCGTTAGCATCACTAACGACAAATTGACTCGATTGAATCTCTTTATTTAATAATGGCTCTAAAAATAGAATTTTTTTATTACTTACTTTCTCCCTCAGTTTATGAAAAATGTGCAATTTGTCAAAGTTGAATCCTTTTGAGGGAACTATTTCATGCCAAATGTGATGATTCTAATAACTCTAAACCATGCTTGTTAGATCTTGTAGCCATGCAAGAAAGGGACATTTAGGCAAATTCTTTGAATGTGCAGCACGATTTTATCGTGATCAGCATCCTGTTTTTAAGTCTTACTGGTTCCATCTTTTCTATTTAATTTAAATATCGACTATAAATATTATGAAATAGAAAAGATAAATAGAAATTTTAGTATGATTTCCAAAAAAAATCATTTTAAAATGAGAGCAAAACCTTACAGCTCAGTTTTTTAAAAAAAATTTTGAATCATTTTATTATTATATGTTTTTAACTGGTTAAAAGTATTCATAACTAATTTTAATTTCAGTCATATCTACAATCATTTTTAAAGAAAATTTTAATGAGAATTACAGAATTGCCTATATTTTATTTTCAATAAAGAGGCATTCACTAAAAAAATTTGACATTCTGGAAATTTAACAGGGAATTTAAGAACCAAATCTTAACTTTAGAAATAAAACGTAATGTTATTTAAGATTAATTGCAGGGTTTTTAGATTCCGGCATTACCTATTTAGGTCTAAATTAAAAATAGTCTTCATTACATTAAAATTACTTTAAAACTAAAGAAATATGCTGTTTTTTTGCTGCAAGTTTATTAAAAATGTAAAGAAATGTCTTAGTTTTAAACAGAATTGGCATGTCATGATACGTGTTTATTTGTAAATTTAATACAAGAGACTCTCAGTAATCTGTTAGATATCAGACCAGACGGTTGGCAGATAGGTGAGGTAGTCATATTAATTGAATTTCATTTAAAGAAATGCATTTTAATTGAATAAACAATATTTATTGCATAGTATGCTACAAAATGCACCAAATTATACAGAGAATATAATGAGTTGCTAAACAAAACAATTCGAAAGCAATTATTTACATTATATGAAAATCACTGAAATTCGCACGTTTTCTCTTTTAATGCTTTTTACTGCCTTTCTGAAAATGCTAGATTATTAGGGGAATCGATTTCCGGTAACGCCGGTTTACTTAAAGTCTACTGCCATACATATTTTTGGCAATATCATTTGAATTTAGTGCAGTACATCTAAAAATCTTAGAAAAGATTATAATTTGATCTTATTAAAAAAACATTATTTTTAAAATTTGACGAGCGTATATTGCTTTTTCATAATTCATTCAAACGCAATACTTTCGTATATATTTAGTTAAAATAATTCTTCCACCCAAGTTTCTAAGTGAAAATTTTTGTAGTATGCTCCACTAATGATGTTCGACAAATATATCAAAATATATGAAAACATGAAATGGTAAATAAAAAACAAGATTCATCAGAAAATTGGAATTAGCCTATATACAAAAGTATCTCATAAAAAAGGAACACAAAAATTACAAATACACATAAAAAAATCAATAGTGTTTCTAAAAATAATAATTAAATCAATCTTTCAATCAGACTTCCGGTATACGGCATTGGCAATGAACACTTTTTGGCGGATGATGTTCACTTCTTACAAAAGTACCTTTTTGGCCTATTTGAACTTTAAAGATTTGTGGCTCTTTTGTATATCTGCCTTCTGTTAATGAATTGCCATAAAATAATTTCGGTTTTCTTCTTGGAGGTGACTTTAACTGGGGATTGTGAAGTTTTTTAATACCAATTGGTAATATCAAAGGACCTTCATCATCATCGTCATCATTGCTATGCTTTGAAGCACTCATTGATTCATATACCACTTTTGCAACTGCAGGTCCATCTTCACCCAAATATTTCAAAGGTAAATAGTCCAACTGAATGCTTCGAATTGGTTTCCAGGAAGACTGTTCTACAGGAATTGAATATTTGGAACTTGATGATAAACCATGAGCTCGAGGTTGATGAACAGAAGGTTCGTTTCTGTAATCGTTATGTCTGTATTTATAACTCTGTTGAAATTTCTGATCATAATGATAGCTGTTCCCATGTTGCTCATGACTGGATTGTGGTTGATGATCGCCGGCATCTAACACAAGCACCTGAGTTCTGATGACACTGTTGAATTAAAAAAGAAGTGCATAATAAACCACATGTTATCTAGCTAATATCATGCATTTTTAGAAACTTTATACATGACATATGATCTTTATATACGCCGTTAACATTTTTAAAACATTCGTACTTCCTCATGTAATGTGGAATTGATGCAGTTTTCTCTTTATTCTAAACTGAACTTATATACTTTAGTCGAATGTTACAAAATGTTTTCAAAATAATGTTAAACGCATATGATCTGTAGTTAACGTTTTATTTTATTTGAATATCTGCCTCTATAACGGGCAGAAAAAAAACTATTATTTTATTGATAAATAACTCAGCATGAAATTGGAAGAAAAATCTATTCATTTTCGGGCATTTTAACTTTTATTTCCAAATCATTTGACATTCAATATATACTAATTTCTCATATTCTGAAAAACACACAAGATCTGTCATGCCAGTTTAATTTTAAATCTTTACAATAATTTCAAAAAGAAACTAGTTCATTGACCAGGATATATTACAAATGAAGGAAATTTCATAATTATTGAAAATGATTCATTATTCAGAGTATAAAAAAATGGCTTTTTGGTATTTAATAAAATTATATATTTTTAAATGAATTATTTAAAAAAGTATCTCAAATTATATTTTTTACAGAATCATTCAAAAAAGAATTTTGTTTGAAAAGAATCTGACTTAATATCTAAAAAATTAAAATAAGCAATTGTAAAATATCTTTTAACATTAAACTTACGGATGAGTTAAGACATGAGTGGTGTGTTGCCAATGGTCTCTGCCTGTGCTGATGGGTATAATAAACGGATAAAAGGAATCTCCGAGTCCTTTGACAGCAATGAAAGATGACAAGAGAATCAAGCAAAACATCATCAAGATGATTTATTTGATATTTCGTTTGATATTGTTATGTCTGGAAATAAAATTACAAGAATAATATATTATTGACTTTTTAGGCTGTTAAATAGTTTATGAGATCCTATTTCTTAAAAAAAAAGTATCTTTTTGTTATTAGATACGACTGAAAAAAAATCCATTTGAATCAGTTTACTGCAAATAAAAAAAATGTATATATTATGGAACGAAAGAGGAAGATAAAATCCTGCACTCAAATCCACACTCTTATACGAATTGACAATAATACGCAATTGAATGTTTTGATGGAGGAGTTTGAATAACATTATACTTTTTACAAATTTATTACATATAATAATCAAATAGAATAAAAAATATTTATAAAATTGAGGGGAAATTTATACAAAAATGGAGCTCATATCATAAAAAAATAACTTTTTTTAAATATTATGATAATAAAAAGATTATTTTTGTAAGATACTTGTTTTAGAAGATATGACACCAATTTTCATTGGCAAGCTACAGCGGTTACCAATATGGTGACGATTAAATCTTCTTTTGTGCTCAATTGAACTTTGATGTATATTTCCTGAGGATTGAATGCATTTTTTGGTGACATAGAGAGTTATCTCCAAAACATTCTTAACGATGCTTTGCAAATCCATAAATTAGCTACGCGAAACTTTGAATTCATTGCAGTTGTAAGAACATTCAAGAGAAACTGTCTAAAATTTGTGTTGATTTTTTTACATTTGAATGTTGCCATTTAGAAAATAAGTAGTAAGAACGTTTTCTGTGCCATGTTTGCTAGTACATGTTAGTGTTTATGGTGTTAACGAGTACGTGACATCACGTACACGGTAGTATTATATATAAATATGTATATTAATGCAACTTATCATGAATTAGCAAATGCTTAAAGTTAAATATAACTCAATATTGATTGCTCATTGAATAATTCTGAAAAAAAAACACACACATTGGGAAGCCTATAAAATTCATGTAAATTGACATCAAATGTATTTAATCGGGCAGGAAATGTGTTCCAAACATGAACAAAGAGCAGTGAAATAAAGGCATGCAATTTTTTCCATTTGAAAAGTTTTTAAAAAAATTTATTGAAGGTTGTTTTAAAAATGAAAACGTTAAAAATCATTAAATTCGATTTCTTTCTTAACGCACATCCCAATCTTATACTATAATACGAGGAATGGTTGCCAAGTCGAAAATCGCCCCAGAATTAATAAACTCCGGTAAACTTGGGGGTCTGGGGCTTTTGGTCACGAGGAATCGATTGGCGCCGGTTTTGAAGCGCTACGGTCGAGCAGTTCGGAGTTACAGATAGGATATTTTCAAACTTTATTAGTTCGCCATAATGGCTAATAGGTTTCAAGCCGTAACGCGCTGCCATCTATAGTCAATATGGCGAACTAATAAAGTTTCCAGAAGATGATCCGGAACTGATCTCGAAATGGATGATCCATAACCCGTGAGGTGATATGAACCCAAGCGCTCCGTGCATGGTCAGCAAACATGGAAGAGACCAGTGCAGATGGGGATTTCCAATGGAACATCAAGACATGACATCGCTGGTGGACGATGAAAAGCCGAGGTTTAACCGGTTATCTTTTCACCAATGGTTTCACAAATTTTCTTATGGCATGTATTGTTTTGATAAATCACAATTGAAAATTTAAATCTTCGAGTTAGCTTCGATACCTGTTTTCTCCGAGCGGAGCTCGGTCACCCGCTGGTAATATACAAACTAAAATCTGTATTATTACATTGTATTACAATCCTCTTTTTCTTTGAAAAATAAATAAAATGGAGCAAAAAAAACATAGAAAATCAAATATCATAAACAATTAATGATTAAAGATTTATTTTCAAAGTTAAAATTAAGATTATCCGGTTTAATCCACAGAATTACCTGGCTATCAATAAAGATTTTTAAAAATAAATGTGAAAGCTATAATTTTCCATACATTGATATGTTTTATATTTAAAATTAATATTTCATTTAATACACAAACACATTTAATCAATACACAAACATTTGATAGAGGACTTAAGGTTGCTCTTCAAACCTTATAGCTATAAAATTCAATATTTTACTTCATTGAACTATCGGAAAATAAAAAATTTAAGTACTGATTCACCAATTTTATTAACTTATTTAAAATTTTAAAACAACTTTATCCTCTTGCTGGCAATGATGCTTAAGAATTAACTTCTTTGATAAAAATTTATTCAAAGGAAATTTTGAGTGAAAACATTCTTTTAAGCAATTTGCTGCTGAAATTCTGATTTTAAAAATATATTTCCGCCACATAGGCTAAATTCAATAAAACATAATTGAAAATCATAGTTCATAATTAAGACAAAAAAATTTGTTTTCGTTAGAATTTGAGGGAAAATAAATTCTTAGAATAAAATACTGAATTTTATCATCCAAACATTCGTAGTAATAACAAAAAGCATTTTTATTATTTTTCTTTCTCTTACCTCCAATATCGATATTCAATTCCAAAACATAGTCGCCCTTTCGTTCTGTGCAGACAATTTCACAGTAAGAAATTTGAAAAATGACTCAAATACGAATGTTCTTTCGTAAAGAGTTCAGTTTTATTTATTGTTTCTTTTTTATTTATCTATTTATTTTCGAAGGTGTAAAAAATGAATACACCCATCAAGAATAATTGCTTCATGATTAAGTGAGTTGCATCACAGCAGGGAAAGATCACCCGTTGATCAATTTAAAAAGAACTAAGTGTTTTGTTTCGTTTTTCGACAACTTTTCCTAAATCTCATTATATAAAGTGTATGTTGGGTAATTGTTTTATTTTCAACTTCATTTTATTCTTCACAAATAGCACTATATTCTTTTTTTTTACAGTTTGACATTTTAATTCACTGATGCGAAGCATTTCATTTGTCCCCTTATTCTAAACTTAGAAAGAAGTCTTCCAGGAAATACTGAGGACGTTTTACACCAATAAGCATTTTTTAAAAGGTCTGTAAAAGTTTAAAAGGATTCTTCAGAATCTGAGGAAAATTGAATTAAAAAAATTTCTTCTCTGAATTATAGATGACAATAAGTTTCAACGGTAAAAAATATTCAAATAAAACTTTCAAAAATAAAATGGAACCTTCACACGGAATTTTCTTTTTCTGAAAAGAATGTTTCTTCTACAGGGGCTAATAGATTTAGCATAAAACAAAGATAAATTCCACAAAGAGCGTTTATCACTGATAAGTTTGATTTTGCAAGTGTACATCGTTGGCTTGTGTTGATCTTGAAATTCTACAATGGCTGTGAAATTTAGTTTGATAAGATTGTAAATTACTACACTACGAGCTACTTCAATTTTCGCATTAGACTCTTTAAAGCAATCCTTTCTCTACTCATCCTTTCTCTCTCAATCCTTTCTCTGCAACAAATCCTTTGTCTCTTCCGACGCACCAGTGATAGGTAACTTCTGTTTTTACCTCTGCTTCTTATTACCTCAAACTGAGTAGAGAGGCTTAGACACTAAGGCTCTCCATGCATTTAATTCAAGAGGCATGACACTAAATGGGAAGTATTCTGCCATATTTTCAATGAACTAGCTATTAGTTACATGATTTAGAATTTGTAGAGGCCATTTCAAACAGAATTCAAAGGCTTGTAATAGGTTTATTGTACATTAGTGAAATCTTCCTAAGTGCATCATTTCTAAATGTTTGTTTATCGATGTGCCAATAAGTCGAATTAACTTCAAATTTATATATTTACTAGACAGCAGTAACAGCAAAACCTAAAGATTTTTGACAAAAATTATGGTTTTCATTAATTTTTTAAATGCTCCTGATGATCATAGTCATCACTAGAGCTTAAAAAGCTTCATAAGAAATCAAGATGAAAATATTTCTACTGTCTTAAATTTGATCTCAGTTTTATATAATGACTTATTCATTTTGATTAAATTTGAAATTATTTCACAGATAATTGAAATTTAAATTTTGAAACGGCATGGTTAATTTTAAACTAAGCCAATACATTAGCTTTAAAAAATTGCTGTTTATCCCATTATGAGACATGTAATAGTTAGTTACACAAAGGTTTGAATTCAGAAAAGCTTAATAGGAAAGTTTAGAACTCGTAGAGACCTTTGTTATCAAAATTACATGACTTACATATCTCAATATCCTTTTAACGATATATAAACATGAACCTAAAAATACGATGCAATTTACATTTCATGTCATAAAGATTTCTCTGAAAATTATATCTAAAAAATTACACACAGTGTAGGGTATCAGATCTATTCTACAAATAAGGAGAACAACATACAAGCTTCAGAGAAGCATGCCAATCCCGGTATAGAATTTGGCCATTTTTTGCAAGGAACGAAGTTCTTTCTTGAAGTTTATGGATAATGAGTTGATAAGTGTAATTATTTCAACTATTCTTAATAGTGAAGGTATCGTTGAAAACTTCTACTTCCCTAATGTAGCAAGTAAAACTCCATAAGATATAACAGTATCAAAGCAGCAAAGTATAAGTGACCTTTCTACGGCAAAGAACTTCCCCACAGTTAAGCCAGAATCTTTTAATAAATATTTTCTTAATTTAAATTTAAAATATCTGCAATCCACAGAAAAGCAATACGGCAAACATTGACCAAAGCTTTTAGCTTTACGGATCGCTTCGTTTGTAAGAGATCCTGGAATCATTATCATTAGAAGAACAAATAAAAAAAAAATTCCAACATAAATCAATCCAAAAGAGTATTGTAAATTCAGATTGGGATCAAACACCAACCTATAACATGAATAAAACAATCCAAACTGTGCCATGAGTAATGTAAACAATATTGGGTAAGTAAAGTTTTTATCTAAAATATCAACTGTTTTTGTAATTCTTTTGTAAATAATAAAGAGCTCCTTGCCCTTTTCTGTCATCGTTTCTTTGTTAAGTTCTTCGCAAAAGTATTTCAGGGCGTTACAAATAAAGGCACAAGTAAGTCTATGATAGACAACGAAAAGAATTAAGACTGTAGATACAGCGAAGGAAAAGAGGGTATCAGCAATTCTAAAAAATAATCCACAGTTGTAATATGGAATGCTTAAATAATCTGCTATTAACTGTGTTTCGCAAAGAACTTTTTCCTGAAATCTTATTTCCGCGTGCCTTCTTAAATTAAGAGTGTTGCAACAAAAGATGGTTGCATTTAATATCATGCCGAAATAGGAAATGAATGAATTCCTTTTTCTGTTGTATTTTGAATCAGGCAACACATCACAAGCTCTGCTCAGATGGTTGATTACACAGAGTATAGCAAACCGTTTTCTGTAAAGATATGTATATATTATCAGAAACGCCAAGATTAAAATCAAACGAACAATTCCAAGCCTTTTATCTAGTAGAAGAACCATCCACAATATCTGCTGAGAAATTCGTATACCTATAAGTGCACGAGTAAAATATTTCAAACAGTACCAAATGAATTGAATTGATTTCCTTTGGCAGAAGACTCGTCGACTGCTCTCGAACTGATTGTGACTCATGTGCTCTGGAAATTCCTTGATTTGTATCCCGCAAGCAAAGAAAAGTTTGAAAATAAATCGAAATTCCTTTATTAGACAAGGTTCAGAAATTAATGATATTTGTTGACGCTTTTTGCTTTTAGATTGAGTTATAAAGTTATTCTTTGCAATATTTTGGGCTAATAACTCCATCTTCCGATAATGTATTTTCAAACGTCTGTTGTATATGAATGATACTTAAAAATTAAATTGCACATTGAATGAAATTGTTTCATTTCATAAATGTTATCTGAAATGCAAAATTCTTCCGAGCTTTCCCACATTCATCAAGGAGATTCGATATCACTATGACACATGTGAGATTAGAGATAGAGAAGCTGTGTACATTTTATTAAACAGCATAATTAATCTTGTCTGCCTGAAGAGTTAAATGTGATAGTACCTCAGGTAATCCGCAAAATTGAATCAATCATATGAGTATTAAATAAAAAAGTTTCCAATACAATAAAATAACAACAAGAAGGGGAAGAAATGAACACGTATTTAATGATATCAAGGTCAAGCCAAAAAAACTCCGGAAATGCGTTCCTTTTATTGGGCATTCTCCTCCATGAAGTAAAATCATTCAAAAGTGATAAAATCTAGTTCCTGAAAGAATAATGTGTTCCTATTTCTTTTGAAATATTGCACGATTTTTTTCGTGAATTATGATGTTGGATTTCACAATGCTTCACATTTTTAAATTTTGAGGGAAACTTTTCTTTCGTACAACTGTTAGAATTAACTCCCAATGACCGATTATATTTTATTTATCGAAACTTGATATAATGCTCATTTACAGTTGCGAAGCTCATATTTTATTATTTAGCGAATATTGATCCTACCTGTTTCGCAACATATCACATTTAGTCTCAGAAATCACATTAATGCTCAAGGTTCTTATACATTGTTGAAAGGAATTTCACTTTTACATTGTACAACGAATAAAAAAAAAGGAGTGGTTTGTTTATGTTTACAATATTTGCATAAATAAACTCTTTTTTTATTATTTTACGATTAAGGATATCTTCTGGCAATTGTGTAAAATACTTTTTTAATCATAAAAATTGTATTAATATTCTAAATTTCAAAATTTTCACAAAAGGCAAATTAGTTTTCTTCAATAATAAAAAATTAAAATTCTTGCAAATTCGAAAACTTCGCACTTTTCTACGTGAAATGTGAATCGATTTATTTCGTAGGCCTATAAACCTATAATTTATGTATATCAATGGCGCACTTCGTATGAAATACTTGGTTGCGTTATCAGAACAGAAAGAATCGATACAGAAAGAAATTACGTTTACTTTTTTTATTTTTAGACTGCTTGATTTTTTCATTAACAGTGCTCTGAATTAAAAAAATATATAAGTATACAAAGGTGATGTGAAATCCATTAATCATTTATTCGGTATTTATTATGAAAACATGTTGCAACTTTTTTCATTATCTCCTATGGGTGACCTACTATCCAAATGTTTTACATGGGTACTGTAAAAATGCCTGGCACAGTAATATCTGTGTAATAAGTTAAATAATTTGATTAATATAAAATTCCAAGCACTAACTAATTAATTAAAATTTTAATTTAGTTAATTGTTAGAATTATAAACAGGTTAATATATTATGCATATTCCATGTATTTATTATATTTACCACATAAATACTCTATTAAAAATTTCATCATTTGTTAATTAAAGTGGTAAAGTGATGACAAACAACTAGTCATGGAAATATCAATCGTAGATTATTAAAAATTCAACTCCAACCCTTCTGCTTTATTTGTAAAACTGCAAGCAATATAAAACAGAAAGCTTTCAATTTTATTTGTTGAGTAAAAAAATAAATATAACGAGCTACGGGGTATATTTTAATTTTATATAACACTTTGCAATGCTTTGAAATACATCCTTTTTATTTTCTTATGTACAGAGAAAAGGTGTTGTAGTTATCAAAAACTCCGAAATTAAGATTTTGACAAATCATCACGTTTCTAGAATTCCTTAAGTTCGAACAACACATTTTTGAAATCTATCAGGCTGTCTGTACATACAACATCATAATACAAAAATTCCTCAAGTTAAATGGACGAAATATTATATTTACATCAAATTTGTATAATGGTAAAAAGGATTCAAGCCTCAAATTTGTAGATTTCTATCACTTTTGAAAGACAGTAAATTTTATTTTATTCGAAGGCAAAAGAGCACTTTAATTACAAAACGCTAGGAGCTAGACAGATGAAATATGATATAAAATTTCAGCTTCTAAAATGTATTTGCATCTGTGTGCGCTGGAAATCTACATACCCCATCCATTTAACTCGGAATTACCATATTCGGCACTATATATTTTTGAGGATGAAAATGTACACTCGGAACAATTTTTTAAAACTTTAATTACTTAAAAAATTGAACAAATTTTGATGTTTCTGGAGATTACTTCAAAAGATATTATTAGATAAAAATAAACACAATGTTTAAAAATTTACCTTTTAAATGATAACAGTTTATAAATAATATTTTTTTTTTTTTAATTTTGACAATGTTTTAAAAATATTTCTTGCCTGATTTCCAACAATGTTTCCTTGAAATTCAAACTGTTTTCATTCTTTCATGAAATATTTAATTAGATAATTTTATTCCATTGTTGAAAGCTAAAAAAAAAGAATTCTGTTTAGTATCTTCTTAGTTTACAAAGAAATTTTAAAAGTGAAATCTCGACATTCGGAATTCGGGTGATAGATTAACCTAATATTTACATTTTCATTGACACCATGATGTCATGGGACTGGTCTTCATTAGAAAGATTCTTATACTCAGTAAATACAGCGTATGTAAGACAGTTAAAATAAGACTGGTTTAATGTCAGTTAATTTGATGCAATCATGAAATTATAAAAACGATTGATCTAAAATTAAATAGAATCCATATTTCCAATTAATTAGTTGTAATAAATTCCACATTCAAATTTAGAAGAATTTTCCCGTTTTAGATTTCCCCATTTTCGAGACAACAATTATATCAACTATTCCAAACACGAAGAAACAGATTAATATTTCTCTGTCAATAGAAAATCTTGGAAAGAAAGAAACTAGCTGAATGAATTTGGCATGAGAATTTTACAAAAAAATTTTTACATTTGAATCAATATCGGTATAGAAGTCAAGTGGAATTTCTGTCTGTTAGTATGCCCATCTGACTGTAGATGCAATGTTTAAAAAATTTAACAATTTGTTGCATTGAGAATAACTAGAATAAGATATCTGTATTGGATTTGTACACAGCACATTTGACATTTTTTTAAATGTCTGTCTCTTCGTATATATGAGAATGTTATAACTGAAAACTGATACACACCAAGCAAATGATTTTTTTATTTTAAATTTTACCTCAGAAATCATGAAATATGGACAAATTTACTGATAAAAAGCCTTCTTATTAAATTTCCCACATTTATGCAAACGCGATGATTCAAAAACATAAAAAGGGGGAAAATGAAATTATCTCTTCCTAAGAAATTCTGGAATTGACACCAAACTGTTTTAAAGTTTGTACCCAATCAAACAACTTTTACAAAATAATGAAATGCAAATATATTGACGTCCAAGGAAAAAATATTCAGTCTGATTATGATTATGTATTTATTTACGTTTAATCTAAATGCGTAGAAAAAATGTCATTCTTCAGCCTTTTGTGGACGAAAACTATAAAATGAATTGAATATGAACAGTGAAGGATATAGCGACAGCGAAGGATTAAAGGCTGTTATTCCATAGGAGCAAAAAATTTACAGTTAATGGATATCAGAATACCAATTCTAAAGTATAATTACACTAAATTATTTTTAATATTAATCAGAAACTAAAAAAGTAAATTTTTTTGGTATAATAAAATTATTTTCATAAATAATTTTTCTTAAATTTGAAAAAAAGAGGCAATTTTTGTCGAAATATATGGACATAAATGAACTAATGTGGTGGTAAGTTCATAAGTCAGGTAACAGCCTCCGGAGAGGAGTGATCATTATTGTCTAGTGGTTATGTTACTTGGCTACGAAACCCACCGTTGCGAGTTCTTACTGCACAAACCCCACCTACATCAAGATAGTACAATATGCAAAATATCGTGATTACAATGAGCATAAATTTTCAAGTATATTGCTATTTAACGCATTTTTAATATTCTATTAATTTACAAGAATCAAGTAATCTTATTGAAACTTTTGTCTTTTAATTTTGTAGATATAAAGAAATCGATTTGTTAAAACTAAAATCCATCATACTAAAGTATTTATATACTACTACCCACGACTCTGTTCGCGTGGAAATTTTGATGTATATGCAAGAAAAACTATCAAATAATAACAAATAAAAAATTAAACCTAATACACCATTATGGGACATGTAATAGCTAATTACACAAAGGTTTAAAATCAGAAAAGCTTCATAGGAAAGTTTAAAACTCATCGAAACCTTTGTTATTAAAATTACACGACATACATATCTCAATATCCTTTTACCGATATATAAATATGAACATAAATACAATTTAATAAAAAAAACGCACAACTAACGTAAAAACAATTTATTTACATTGTATACCCAAAATAAAACAAAACAGCAAATCAAGTTTGGTGAAATCCATTTTACTTATTGATCGAGATTGAGATAGCTATAACAGAATTATATACATAGTTTTTAAACTTTTAATTTAAATGAAAACACAGTTGTCAACATTCACGCTCGAACTTACAACGGCAAAATGCACGTCTGACTTTCCTACGCCAGTTGGAATAACGCAATGCAGATTAGAATTTTTTTTATTTCCTTTACTATGTTCTCTTTTAATTTACAAGTGCTTCAGAATAAATCCAAAAGATCGATTAATTTACAACATTTGATTTTAAATACATCGAACACAAAGAAAATAAATAGAATCATTTGAAATAATTCGGTTAAAATTCTTTTAAGCCTAACTTCATCTCTGTTGGATGAAAAAAACGTACTTATTTTTGGCGGGATTTGGCCTCAGCTTTTTGATGCGAAAGTTAGCTTTTAATTAATAAAAAGTTAATCATTCAATTAACTGGAATAAAAAGTAGCCTATGCTCTATTCTTGACTATAATCTATCTTTGAGTTAAATTTCATCCAATTCTGTTCAGAAATTCTGGAGTGATTGAGTAACAAACATCCATCCATTCAAACTTTCACATTTATAATATTAGTATAGATATTGTATGTAATCAAGCATAAAATAAATCCTTTCCAAGTAACAGGAATTAATAATTTTGAAGGAATGATGATATTAAGTACTCATTTTCTACTAGAATGGAGTGACTCATTTTTCTTAGCAAAGGTTAAGAACAATTCTACAAAAGAAGATTTTTTTTTTTAATTTTCAGAAACGATTATTTTTTATAAATATAATTTCTAAGAGGTCCCAACCAAAATGTGGACAATTTCTAGATTCATTTTTACATAAAAAAAGGCATCAAAAGTGGAGAATATCCCAAATAATACAAGATGTTTAATTATCTAAAGTCAATAAGAAAAAGTTAACAAAAAATGTGTTATAAACAAAAATATATCCAATAGAAGTAAAAGCAGATAAAATGCACGGACTCTGCTACTTCCGGAGTATTAACATGAACAACACCAACGCCATCTGCAAAAGTGAATCGTATTTCCTTCAATAAATTTTCGTTTTGAAATAAATGAAATAAGTTAGATATATCTGTCATTTGGCGTACGAAAATCTTCGTTTTTTAGGAGATATGCTCGTTACATTCTGATTTGCATTCGTTTTGAAGTATTATAGTATGGAAAAGGAATTATTAGTTTTTAAACGATGTTAAAAAACTGGTATGTTTTAATTCCAAATTCTTTTTTTATTTTCTAGAATACTTATTCCTTTTTATCCACGAATTATATGTTTTAATTTTTATCAATGTATTGTATTTTATATTTTCATCTTTTAATAATTGCTATGGAAAAAATGGTTTGTTTTTAGAAATGGTTATTTATATACAAAAAAAGCTGTATTTTATTAAGGCATTCAACCTTAATAAAATAATCTTATCTGTTATTAATCTCATAATAAGTTTTAAGGGAATTAAAAGTATTCCTATGTAAATTTGTTATAAATATGAATTATTACGGGTTTAGAAGTGACTTCTGTTTTTATATTTAATTGCTTTTGTGCGTAATGATTCCTAAATGTTACACTGCTTTTATTTTCTCGATTTATATTGAGAAATTTATAAAAATTGAACCTCGAAGTTTTAATGAAACTCTATATTCCGTGAATCTTAAAATAGCTTAAATAATGCCTCTTTGTGAATATGATAATTCAAAAATAGAATTCGCTTTCCTAATGAAACGTCGAATTTAGCATTTGCAGACAATTAAGTTTGCATCAAAATTATTTGAAAATCTTACATTCGTATACATACATATACTTTTTACCTAATTGCATGTGAACAATAATAACTAAAAGTGGACAAGCTCGAGAGATACATTTGACATACATGTATATGAATAATCAAAATTTAGAATAAATCCATTTAAGCGTTGATTGATTGCCTTCTCTGTTTTTATGTTACATATGCGACCATAATGACTCAAAAACACAACCAGCTAAGTTCGTTTTTGTAATGGTCTTTAGCCCAAAACTGAAGATATGCGACAATTTTTGAGGTAAATTTGCCTATGGATCAACTATATGTAAGCCCATGACAGTTTTTGAAAACTCTTAAACACTAAATAAATAACATTAAGTATTTGAAACACTAAATAAATAACATTAAGTATTTGTTATTAATACTAAAATTGTGTCTGTGATTTTAGATCCAATTATTAATGGGATGTATAAAATGTTTTTGTGTCTATGTAATATATTATGATGCCTACCACGAAAAGTGCCAGATTAAGTGTGTGAAAAATTAAAGGAAGCTGTCTATTAAATTGAATGTATTTCTAGGAATTTTACAGGCATGACATTACTTAAGTTTCGTTTTATATTTGGATCTTCCAAATTCATGAATTTGGCCTGGTTTATTTCGTTTGGCTTCGATAAAACATTTCCAAAATGCGATTTAAATAGTTTGCATTTATTCGTCATAACTTAAAACTATTTTCAACGACATTTTTATTTAAAACTAGCCACCTTTTTCGACCAGTTAATCGATTTTGCAGATTGTTAAATAATAAATTTGTTATATTATACGTCTGAAAAACATGAATTCAATTAATATACTGCAAATTGAAAAAGTTGGAAAACAAAAGCGGAAGTGAGAATCCTACTACTGAGTTAATGACTAGGAAAAACACGTGATTGAATATTTTGATATATACGTAATTTGATTTCCTTCGTAGCATTTAAAAGCATTTTTTCAGAACAAACGGAATTGAAAATTTTATTTCTTATGAATCGGAAATTGTGATGAAATGGAACTGAAATAATTTAAAAGATAATTTTTGAGTCTTTGGATATTATTGAAATTATTGTTTTTTGTAAGAGGTTGCTTTAAAAAGTGTGAATATCAATCCCCATAAATAAATCTCAACGAAGCTATAGAATTTACAGTTAATGTACGGTCGCCAAAATTCATATATTTTGGGGCGATTTGTTGTCAGTTTTTTTTTTTTTTTGCATTCTTTAATTTCAATTGTTATCATTTCTAATATCTATCCAGAATAATAGTCTTTAAATGAGGTTTTGGACGATTTTGATGTGCTTGTAGAAAAACCGTTAATTAATTTTGAAATCTTACCACGATTGAGGTGGTTAAGCATATTTTTGCTCTCGAATAAACTTTTTGTTTGAATATTTCTTTATTTCGTTTATATATTTTTTCCTCCTCCTGAATGTACATATTAGGTAAATGGGGAAACATCTCCTGAATAATTCTAATAATATTTTGCAGCTTCAATAATTAAATGAGAAAAGTAATTTTTAGGATTTTTAATGCACTAGTTAAAATATTTGATGAATGATTGATTGATTGAAATGTGATAAAAAGTACAGACTCGAACATATTTTACCATTGCAAGTTTATCCAATTCTTAGAATTATTTTTCAATTTCCTGTTCGATACTTAATATAACTGTAATTAAGTCTTCTGTCCACAATGCTTGACCGAAGACAGCTCTTTATTAATTTTTAATCTGCTAAAAGGGTGCTCAGCACTCTCTCTAATGACTGGAATAATTAATTTATAAAAATATGAATTAATTTGAAATACAATTAAATCTACCTTCTATTTGTGCAAAAACGGTATCAATTATACAGTTAAAAAATGGCATCTAAATTCCTCAATCGCATTTACTAACTTTAACTTGCTATTTCGGAATATAAACTTTCCTCTTTTTCAGAAAAATGTTCTGAAATATTCTAATTACACTCTATCACTTTCGTTTCGTCTAAAAAATGGATTAAAGTGTGAACTTCACTTTTAATTTTACTAACTAAGATTAAAATAATTGCTTTTGATTGAAATAATATATTGATAAAATTGGTCAATATTACAAACCATTCTTTTAAACATAAACGATACTTCTGGTGTTGAATAATACAGACTTATAGTTTCGGGAGCGGTATTTTCACTAACAAATTCTATTAGGGCATTATAAATTTGTTCACTGTGTTAACACTGTTTATACCGAATTTGTTTTGGCTTCCCAACGAGTGGGACATAATGATTTGAGTGTAATGTTTATGTAGAATCTCCTCGCTTTTTGTAGTTTCAGAGATCGAGCAATATAAATTTTGCAATATCCAGCAAAAAATCCCAATACGTGTTACTGGAAGTGGCCTCCCAGATTAATAAATTAAAAGAATGTAATTAAGAAGACATATAAATTGTATTAAAGTTCAAAGCAATTATTCTGGATTGTGCATCTTATATTTTCCTTCTATGTTGTTACCTTATACCTGGCCTCTACAATTCATATCTAAATTTCTATAAAATCTTCAATTAAAAAAATTCTAGTCCTTATCCGATTATATCACTGATTTCTATAATCACCGTAAATGACTCATTTATAGTTAATATTTTTCTTCAAAATTTGTATACCGAATAATGACTGAAATGTGTCCCTTATGGGTAATATCTAACGTACATTTAGATACTATAGCATGTAGATGTTTTTATTCCGTCTTTAATTTATTAATTCATTGCCTAACGCAGAAATAATTTGTTATTGTGATCAATGTGTTAAATAATGCGCAATTTTATTTTTATGCCTTATTTATTTTGTTTGTCTGATCCATTGGCACACTTAATAATTTTAATAAAATAAAAATTTTCGTTTTAACTGATTTCTATTACTTTTTGGGTTCCTCGAAGTGGAAAATTATTACATGCTAAAATTAGAATCAATCATATTCTTTGAAATAGTTAAGCATTCCCGTTTCTTTATTTAGTAATTTGATTTATTTTATCAATAGTCGTACATAAATTATATCGTTTTGGTAATTCTTTCCGAACAATAAACGAATAAAACCAATAGAACACTCATGATCTTGAATTGCATTTGACAGATATCTCCAGTTATTATAATCCCTAATAAAGCGTGTAGATTGTTCATTCCGCATCTGCTCGAAAATACTATACAATAAAAAACAAAATACTTGTTTTGCGTTTTTGAGTACATTAAACAGCTGCGGAGCTAAGTTTTTTTTTTTTTTTGGCAGGTTTTTCTTTTAATAATACATAGTGGGAAATGATCCAACGTCAAATTCTTCGCAGAACATCAATTGTATAATACTGATCCAGTTTCAATTCATCATTCTAAACCTATCCGTTTTAATATTACTTGTGCATAAAT
The DNA here is from genome assembly GCA_026543055.1 of Argiope trifasciata. Classification (NCBI taxonomy): domain Eukaryota; kingdom Metazoa; phylum Arthropoda; class Arachnida; order Araneae; family Araneidae; genus Argiope; species Argiope trifasciata. Next base: position 2,653,529 of record JAPMOQ010029835.1, read on the forward strand.
ATGGATAGTTTGCATTCATTTGATGAAATATGTTATGGCCATTTTCATCGTTACTTTCTCATTTGATAAAATTTGTATAAATATACAGTTCTTCCAAGAAATTATGTTTCTAGATATCCTTCGAGATATTTTGCTGTTGGTGCGGAGAATTTTTATCCAGTGGAATTATTACTTCTGAAGTCGAAGCAAATTCAATTCCATGAAGACTTAGTAGGCAAGAAAACATATCGTCTTGGGATTTCTTTAAATTTGCCGTTTCTTCTTTTTCTTTTCTGATAATTTTCTTTTTTGACACCCATAAGGATATGTTTTTGCCAGGAACAAGGTAAGATCTAATAATACTAAATATTTTATAGTATGAATTTTCAAACACAACATGCTGTCTTAATTTATATGTGAGGTAAATTATTCCCTTACGTATGTAAGATATTGCATATTTGCATTAGACAATAGTATATCCGTATATTTTCATGTCCAACGATTTTTTGTTAAATTTCTTCTTCTCTTCTTTCCATTCCACAATTACAGTTTAGAATATTATTTTAGTTCTTAATCATTCAATTCCTGAGCCCTGGTGCATAGCAACTGCCGCATCTCCCAGAAGGTCGGCACTGTCTAAATTAAAAGTTCAATCTAATTTTGTGATTATCGAGGCGTTTCTTACATGTTCATTATTTCAACGTGTTTTCAGAGAGCGAAAAAATTATCTAAGATGTTGCATGACAAACATCTGTTACATTTGGGTAGATGAATAAAACTTTAATTTATTTTTAAAATTTTGTAATAGTGCCATCAAATTGTTAAAAGAAGAATTAAAGTCGTGATATCAAATAATTAATTTAAGAGACAACGTTCAATTAATTTTCCTAAACGTAACTTTGGCTTTCAAACCCAATTATCTCTTAATGGCATCACGTTCTATGAAATATGTCGACTGATCTCTTGCAGCTACAGAACAGTAATTCTTGCAACATTTTTTCACTTTTCTTATCTGAGATTTCAATTTTAAAAAATGATTTAAATAGCCTATTCTAGCAATTTTGTTTCGAAACATTTTATTGTTTTTAAAATTAAGTTATTTCAAATCGCAAAAGAGCTTCAAGCTATAGGTAATCATGCATTAACTGCATGACAACAAATACTCGCCAGGCATATTAGATTGTTGATTATGTTCCTCAAACTTATTCAGTTAATTTAAAAGTGGACGGAATATGCGTATAATTAAATCTATACTTATAATAAAGCTCAATGTGTGTGTGTGTGTGTGTTGGCGCTATACAGACCAGAACGTTGGACCTACGGCTACCAAATTTGGTACATGTGTAACTTGGAGGTCGGGAATGTGCACCTCGGAGCTCTTTTTACGAATTTTTAGTTAGAATTTGAATTAATTAAAATTTAAGCGAAATTTCGACGATTTTCCGCTATAACTTCCGAAAATATTATCGCACAAACATGAATTTTACATCAATTTAAAGATTAAAAAATTAGCTTTCTAATGGTATCAGTGTTTTAATGTGTAACTTAAGCTTTTATTTTTAACGAATTTTTAAAGAAATATTTTAACCATGTTTTTCAACAATATATTTCGGACAAAACAATAAAATTTACTCTGCACGAGCACGTCAAGGGGGGAAAATTAGGTTTTATCAGCGTGTTGCCATCCTATTGACGGAAGTTCAAACTAAAAAAAAACAAGTATCATTGCAAATTAAATCTAAAGAAATGCAACTTTTAGCACTTGACTGGATAAAATAAAAGAAATATAATATGTGACATTTTCTAAAATAAATAATGAACGAGCAAGGGATAAATAGCTTTTATTAGCTCTGTTGAAATCATACTGACAGAAGTTCAAATTAAAAAATAAATTAACTATGACTGCAAATTAAATCGAAAAAAAAAAATGTAACATTCACCAGGTGATTGGATGAAATTAAATAAATATTAAATGTTATGTTTTCTAAAAAAGAAATACAAGACAAAGGTTTCTATGATCGTTTGCAACATCTGTATCATTAATTTAGTAAATCAGTGTTACGTGACTTTCGAAGTTTAAGTATATCTGTCAGAGAAATTATAAAGAGAGCAAGGCACATAAGTATTTAATTGAAAATTTTAGACCCCATTACTCTTGGCGAACTAGCTGGTCGCCAAAGGCGTCTAGTAAGAAATAATTCTGCTTTTATGTTGCTATCTGAAATGCAAAGATATATTTTCCTTAATAATCAGAAAGTTTAAAATTCACCATTTACAGACAATTTCTGTAGCTTTTCTTTTCCCTTTTCCTAGCTTATTTTGTACGCCTGTTTTTATAGTCTAATCTCATTGTCGTAAAGAGTATCAAAATGTTAATAATTCACAAAAAGGAACCTTCATTATTTAAAATTTCTGGGATGACCAGCAAAAATGGTTCACTATGTGTTATGTTGCCGAATATCAAACCGGAGAAAGGGTGGGTACTTTACAATTTCATAATGCATGATAAAGACTAAGGAAGAAGTAGATTGAAAATTTAATTTAATTAAAAAATTAACAGTGTGGAAAAAAATTACTACTTTTCAGAAAACATTAAAATTTGTAATTTGTAATATTCATCGGAAAATGTGTTCAGGTTTAATAGTGGAGACAATATTAACTTCAAAATTATTTCTTTTTCATCTCGTTATTCTGAAAATCAATCAATATCTGAAATCGTAGAAAAGCATTTTTAAAATATGAGTTTTTTTTTCTTCTCTCATTGAATTCGGATAGAGCAAAATGCTTAGGTATTTTTGGACAACGTGCTATGTGTGTGTGTGATCGAGAGGCATAGAGAGGGATTTTAGATTGGTACTTAAATTAAAAATATTAGTTATAAACAATACTATAAGTTCTACCTTTTGTTTAGTCAGTATTTAATAGAATTAGCAGGATTTTTTTTTACGTTTACCCTTTTTTTAAATTTATTCCTCAGATTATTAGTACTTCCAATGGTTTATTACATGGACCTTTTGAATATCTGCAGCGTTTTTAATTTAAACTTATGCTGCGAAATTTATAGTTTTTTTTTTATTTAAGTTTTAAAAACCAATGCTGTAACTTCTTTAACTTCCACCCTCATATGCTAAAGATTTAATTTAAATTAATAATTTGTGAATATACTAATATCTTATTTAATTATGTTTGAAAATTAAATTAAAAATTAAATTTTATGATGAATCAGAAATTTTTATTGAATACTAGCTGCCTTTGGCGACCAGCTGGTTCACCCTGAGTAATGCGTTCTAAAATTTTCAATTAAATCACATATTCATTAGCCTTGAAGTAATTCCGGGCATTGATTGGCCTGAAATTAATATTTTCTTTAAGATGATGGACGGAAAGTTCTAAAAGAACACGGTTTCCTAAAAATATTCTTTAATTTTATAAATCAGTCAGTTTTAATAACCGGTTATAAATGTTTTTAAAAATGGTTTTTTCTGTGATGTTGCCAAAATATTAAATATGTTTTTTTAAAGAAAGCGAAAAAAAAATTATTGAATTAATAATACAGATATTGCAAACGATTATAGAAATATGCCATTAAGTCGGGATTTCAATACATATCCTGTCTAAATTAAATCAGGTGTACCGTAAATAAAGATTTATTGAGTTAATGATATAGATATTGCAAACGATCATACAATCCTTTTCTTTGCATTCATTTTTTTGGAAAGTATCACTTTTTATATTTATGTTATTTTATCCAATCCCGAGCTGAAAATTGTATTTCTTTAGATTTGATTTGAGATGACAGTTTTTTTTTTTTTAATTTGAACTTCCGTCATTCTTTTATTTTATCCGGTCACGTGCTAAAAAAACATGGTTAAAATATTTCTTTAAAAATTCGTTAAAAATAGAAGCTTAAGTTATACATTAAAACACTGATACCATTAGAAAGCTAATTTTTTAATCTTTTAATTGATACAAAAATCATGTTTTTGCGGTAATATTTTCAAAAGTTAAAGCGGAAAAACGTCGGAATTTCGCTTAAATTTTTATTAATTCAAATTCTAATTAAAAATTCGAAAAAAGGGCTCCGAGGTGCACATTCCCGACCTCCAAGGTATACATGTACCAAATTTATTAGCTGTAGGTCCACCGGTCTGGCCTGTAGAGCACCAACACACACACACACACGCACACACACATTGAGCTTTATTATAAGTATAGATAATTTGTGATATTACATAGATTATTAAAAAATTCCATAACTAAATGATGTTGAATTATTTTGTTTTTCCTACTCATATTTTTTGAAATAAATATTTGGCTTCAGCCAAACCATTTCTGGATACTAAATGAAATTTGTTGACAAAATGTTGACAAAAAATATTAAATCGATACATTCTAAACCATTTATGGTTTCTATATTTGTATGATTTAGACTAGTAAAATTTGTAGCGTAAAAATATTTTCTGAAGAAGCCATGAAGAGATCGAGTTGCATAAAATATTTAATTAAAAATTTTAATGAATATAAATATTGGCAGACTAGTTGGTAGCCAAAATCGGCTTGTATTTAATAGAGTAAAAAAACTGTAATATTATATATTTCAAGGACTGGGTGTTTTTCTCATGAACTTATTGGCTTAAGAAAAAATACATAGAACTTACTTGCGTTTCCTTCTCATTCAAGAGGTCCTAGACTTTAGCCTTGAAAATAATAAAGGTATAACTCTAAAAGGTGTAAGTTGGAATTCTTCCACTAATTATAAACAACAAGAACATATTAACTTACTCCCCTTTCATCGCTTTTTTTTTCAAGTTGATTACTTGATTGAAAAATTGAACTTAATATATATTTTTCCATGAAACAAGATAACTATTAGTAAACATTATCAAATCTTAAAATAGCGTTTTTTTTACATAAAAATAATTTGATACAATTCTATTCAAAAAAGGTTTTCCGTGTTAAAGGAAAATAAGAATTTAACTACAGCAGTAATAATATTATTGTTATCAAGAAATCAAAACGTTAACCTACAGTTACTTGAAGTGAAAAGACCGAAAAAGAAACATTCTTCTCCGAGAGCTGCTTGTATTCACTTTGGTTAAAATAGGCTTGTATTGACTGTATAACAAAGTAATATTTATTTTTAAAAAAAGTTTGTTTAATGACTGACTGACTGCAAGAACGAGTTGTTTCTTGATTTGTAGGTATTTTTTTAGAAAACTTTTTAATATTTAACTAATTTTAAATAAATGGAAATTTTTCACAATGTATACTGTTTGGTAACGGATTGTTAAACACTCTGAGCTTTTGCGTATGAGTTAGGGTAGGTTTAATTCGACAAAATAAAGGTGAGAGGAAAAATAAAAGAAGATGTTTGCACATTTAACAACAATCTTTTATCAGTCGTAAACATTGCAGAGGATTATGAATTCAGAAGGAAAAAGTTACTGATGTACAGTTAAATATTTCGAAACTTTTTATTTAATGTAAGGGACATAAGCATCAAATTATGAAGAATAAATGTAAAGTTTCTGTTCTTAAAATTTGGTAATTACTTTTTTAACAGAATAAAATGATCTTTTTTATATTAAAATGCTTCTTTTCTGCCTGTTATGAAATTTTTTAGGTAATATTTTATTCCCCGTTTCCTTTTTTTTCTTTTTGGTCACAATATTTAATGATAATTAGTAAAATTTTCTTCATCTCGTTCACGAAAGCTTTTTTGCCACTAGAAGTAGCCATATGAATACGAAATTTTGAGTTGAAGTAGAATGCGGTCAGAAATAACACAATACTCCCATACAGGTAAAATACAGGTAAAAAAGAAATTAACAAAAAAGTATTTAATGGAGGAAATTCAACGTCAAAGGTGAACTCCGGAATGCGCTCATGGTCCGCGTCTCACCACTTAATGAGACCGCTTAACGAAGCGGTTAACGAAGTATGGTCTTCTCGGAATGCATTGACGAATACTGTATCTGAGCCTTGGTACAACAGGAAAATTAAAAATTTATATGCTTTTTAAATTAATTTTGAAAAGCTATGTTTAATTACTATGCCCCTTAATTGAACATTTCTTATGGTAGGCCAGAAAAGCTCATGAAAATTCATCGACGTTAATGCCCGAAGAAAGCATTTTTTTAAATGCCTACTATTAGTTCACTCTCGCTTTATAAACAGTCAGTCAAAAAAAAGTATTGTGACACACTACACGCTCACAGATTTTTATCACAATATTTTACTTAAATGTATAAATGAATATCATTTTGATGTTTAATAATCATAATAATTCAAACAAAAATCTCCTATTAATTTAATAAGTGTTATAATTGAAAATAGTAGAAATCAAGTAAAAATACGAGAGTAGTGGGGCACTTCACAATAAATTAAGAAAAACAGTACAAGTTTAAAAGGTAATATGTTGGACCGTTTTTGTTTTTTATGACCTCTTGTAGTCTATTTAGCATGAATTCGACACATTTTTTTGCAAAATGATCCATCGATTTTTGATCTATCTAAGACCAAATGCTGTCATAAATCCTGCTTGTTAGAAATGTGACATTCTTGTAGTTTTTATTGCAAATAATCCAACACATGCTTAATTGGAATAATGACTGGACTCTGTGTAGGAATCTTAATGACACTGGGATAGAGGACCCCTAACGTATATATCAGCATAACTTATAAATATGTTTCGAGCCATTATCTTGAACTATCTTAAAAGGTCTTGGGATTCCCAATTGCTTGCACTCTGCTTTAAATTTCGCTTGAGAATGTCAAGATAGACATATTTATTAATTCTATCAATAAATGTAAGTACACAGCAACAGTGCTTGCCATACAACCCTCAGATTGCCTCTTCCATATCTGAAAGTAGGCTTTAAATTTTCTACATGCATTGCTATATTTGGTTTCTACTAAACTTTTTTGCTTGCTATCTGACACGAAAATGTTGTATTTACTTTCATCAACTAAAATTACATTTTCTCACAATTCCTTTGGTTACTTTACATACTTTTAACAAATGCCAGTCTAGTTTGTCGGTTTGCTTTGCTTACGTAGGGTTTTCTTTGAGGTATTCTGCCGTGATATATATATATATATATATATATATATATATATATATATATATATATATATATATATATATATATATATATA